>JAHBBA010000489.1:0-195942 GCA_018806925.1 Skeletonema costatum | reverse complement strand
TCGATAGTGTGCACTCAGACACGATGACATGCATGAAACATAATATATCTAACACCTTCACTACAGCTACAGCTAGAAGACAACACCATGGAGGAAAAACAAACGCAATCTAGATGCAGAGACGGAGCATGACTCATTACCGAAGCAATCTAAAAGTGGCATCGATGGACAAAAAGAAATGCAAGCCTGAAAATACCACCACCATGTTGCACCGCTGCCAAAAAGAAGACAAAGAAGACCAAAAAAGAAAAGGATGAAGAAAAGGAACTCGAATTCATCTGGATCTGCACAGAATGTCGAGAGGCCCGAATGCATAGACGACCCCAATGCTCCTCTCATAATGTGCGATGGCAAGTGTAATCGTCCATTCCACCCTCCATGTGCCAATCTACTTGCGTTGCCACCGGAAGATGTACCGTGGTTGTGTGGCGACTGTCTGCAAAATAGACATCAGTGCGCTGTGTGCAAAGAATATGGAGAAGATGATATCGATGTATTTTGCTGTGATGCCAAGGGCTGTGGATTATTTTATCATCAAAATTGTTTAGATGTGTATAATGTACATGTGGATATTGTTGAGGAGGAAGTTGTGGTAAAAAGGAGAACATTCTTCGGAGAGTGGTGGGGAGGAAAAGAAAGAGTGCAATGATGATAATATTATGGATGTTGATATGAATACAAAAATCATTAGCAGACCGAAGTTCAAATGCCCTGCACATCAGTGTTGGACATGTGCTGTGATATTCCTCCACCTAAAATGGACGATGAGGTGGAAGCAGCAGAACAGAGTTCCGGAAAAAAGAAGAGCAAAAAACGAGGAGGAAGGAAAACGCAATACCAAAAATGATGGATCATTTTCAGCGATGTGGGGTTCAAAGAAAGAGAAGCTATTCCGATGCCTCGATTGTCCAATCGCGTATCATATCACGTGTATGCCCCCCAGCTGCCAGCTTTCATGAGTTGGCAAATGTTGTGTCATGAACATGCACATACGTCCAAGCTGCCGTATCTCGATGCAGAACATTCGTTCCAGGCAAAAGTGGAAGCCAATGCTCAGAAAAGGATTGATAAATTGAAGAGAAGGGAAGAATTGCGAGCGGCTGCACAAGCGAGAGGAGAGTTTGTTGGTAGTGATGACGAAGATGATGATTCAGATGGCGAAAATCCATTTTTCCCTGGAGTAGTTGGGTCCTTGGTGACGCTGGAGGAAGAGAAATTGGCAGAATATCTACGCGATGATGACGACAATGTCGATGGAAAGCGTAGAAAGAAGCATCACTACCATTACTGTCTCCCTTGCGATTTCAAGGATGAGGTCCATTCAAAGCCTCCAGCTTACACTCATGTGAATGTTAATCGCTACGATCCAAAGAACAGGCCTAAGCGTCACCCACCAAATGATGAGTGTTGCAAATGCGTGCCAGTCACAGAAGATTGTGTGAAGTCTTGCGACGAGGCGTGTTTGAATCGGCTCAGCTACACTGAATGCGTTGGCGATGAAAATCTCAAATCAGGCTCCAAGAATCCTTACTGGAATTGTAACTGTGGGACCCAACTGTGGCAACCGTGGTATGAGCAAGCGGCAATTTGCCAAGTGTAGACCAATGCGTGAGCATGGCAAAGGATGGGGTCTCATTGCTGTAAATGGGGTAAAACGAGGTGATTTGGTTCAAGAATATGCCGGTGAGATAATTGACGACAAGGAGAAGGAGGAACGTTTGAAGGCTTGGTCCAGAGACCATCCCAATGATCCGAACTTTTACGTCATGCACCTCGAACCTGGTTGGTACATTGATGCTCGTGAGGCAAGTATTTGACACCTGCGATAGTATTGTATTATGACATTTGTGAACGAAGAAATCTAACCTCCGCATTTTCTCCTCAGGTGGCGAACATGGCCCGTTTTATCAACCACAGTTGCGATCCAAACTGTAGGTTGATTCCGACAAATGTGTTCTGGACATATTCGCGTGGCTATCGTGTGCATCAAAGATGTTCCTCCAGGTGGGTTTCTATCCTATGATTATCAATTCGATACCAAAGATGGAGACAAGTTTATTTGTCGCTGTGGTGCTGCCAATTGCCGAGGGACCATGAAAGGAGGGAAGAACGGAGAAGAAGATGATGCGCAAAAGAAAACAAAGAAGCAGCTTTTAGCCGAGGCGAAAGCTAGGATCAAACGTGATAAACAATTTCTTTTAGATCTGCAAGCGTCAGAAAAGGAGAGACTGAATCTTACCGGTCCATTTGTGCCGGGGGAAGACAAAGAAAAGGCAGAAGCTGTTGCAGCCGGCCCGAATGAATGCTACCGACAAGAAGTGCAGGAGAACAGAACATTTTTGTGGCGCAATGCACGCATCGGTGGCGACTATTCTTCTAGGTCTAGGTATTGGACGGATTTAGCCCGGAAGAGTGGCAAAACGAAGCTCAAAGTTCAAGTTGGCAACAGTGTGCCAACAGAAAGGAAAGATTGATGTCATTTCCATGATTTCATAAGACATAGTAGAATATTCAAAGCATCTTGTCAGCGGTAATGGAGATTTGCCAGACTTGGCGTATCCGACAGTATTCAAATCAGTAAAGGATACGTTTGATATGAAGATAGCTGCAAGTGTGAGTTGGCACCCATTGATCAATGACAATATCAATCATGAAGACGAATGCAAGCTTTCTGGCCTCCAATGATGAAGAAACGGCAGCCAAGGCCAAGGAATGGACATTGAGTGAAAAGATACGATTTCGTCTTCGTGGACTTTGATGGACCCGATGCAGCAGGGTCATTCATTAGGCTTTGATGGATATCTTGCGAGCTGTCAATCGAGTTATCGAAGTTGATGCATTGATTGGAACATTGCTCGACGCTGTGATGAGAACAAGTACAAGTGCAGATGAAGAATGGCTCATTGTTCTCACTTCCGATCATGGTGGCGAAGGCACTAGTCATTCTGCTTTCGACAAGAACAACCGAAAGATCCCTTTCATTGTCGACATTTGTTTATTAAATTACGATACAAAGCTAAGTACTGAAGAATTCAAATTGACCTATGCCTTGATCTCTTGCTCAAACACTTCCAAGTATTTATCCACCTTCTCGATGAATGCCATGGCTGCATCTACATTACGATTGATCAGAGTGGTGTTCTTGCTAGCTTTCTTCTTCTCAAAACTCTCAGGTGTTGCAGTCCTCCAGAAACGCCCAAGGATAAACCGAAGATAGTCGATACAAGCAAGCTGATAATGGCGCAATGCAACATCTCTCGGATACGTCCAGCTTTCTCCCTTTCTTCGACTAACGGCCTCCTCTAATGCTGTCAAATATCCTTCTAGCAATTCCTCTTCACCACCATTCTCTAGATCTTCAGCAAGATTTGCGTGACAAATGTGCATGCCCACGTCAGATATACCGTAACCTATTCCAGCGCAGCTAAAGTCAATCATGATGGGTGGCTTGTCGTCGGCAGCATCATCAGATGGCAAGAATACATTCATTGCCTTGTAATCACCATGGACTAGCGTAGCATATTCATCATCCCACTTTGGAGTCAACTCTTTAGATACATACTCGGCCATGTCGTAAACACGCTGTCCTAACCTCACCACACTTCCCTTCTCAAGAATCTTTGTCTTTTCATTCAAACCAACAAAATTTCCACGGAAGAGTTCCCACGAGGAAACCATATTCTGCAGCTCTTTGGGATTTCGGAACTGCAGGTGATATGATCCTCCAGCACTGGATAGTCTATCATTGATTTGTTTTAGCAGTGGCTTGTCTCCCCACGCAGATGCATGTAACTCTGCCACTGCCGTTAGACACGCTAGGGATTGTTGTATGGTGATTGGTGAGTCTTGATAGTACCCGTGAGACGGCGAAAGTGATTCTAGCAGCATGTGTCCGCCCTTTGTTGCCAAAAGAGCATTAAGTTGCTCTTCATCTTCTGGCAGTGGAGACGGTTGGCTTGCATCAGTGGTTAGGGAATCTTCTTCAATCAATCCCGATAGATCATAAGTTGCATGGAAACACTTTGGGATTTGCCGCCGCAACATGTCATCATTGGATGCAAGTAACAATGGCACGATTTCATTGTAAAATCTAACTTCTGTTCGGGCATACACCAACGTGCGACGCATATCAGTCCAAGACTTGTGTGTGTATGCCTTGGCTGCAACACGTTTGAGGAATAACTCCGTCTCCAAAATGGCATCTTTGTCGCATTCATCATCGTATTTCTCCGACAGTGAGCTTGAATGCCTTGATAGAATACGAGAGCCTTCGGCATTGGCTTGCTTCACACCATCGCCTACGTGTTCATATGAAATAATACCTGGTAGAGCGTGGCTTAGTATCGGCTTCAAATTGTTCGGGTCAGTAGTCATCTTTGCTGCTTGAGATGGTAATGAGCTGGAAGACAGGCCCCCGGCTGTTTGGCAGGTGAACAGAAGTGCCAATAGCGTGAACATCAACTCCTACGCGGCTGTTCGTCTAATTTTATTATTATTTTGAGTACAAAGCAATATCGTAGCGGATACTTCTTAGTACAATACTCCTTTTCATCATGTTGTTTGGTTGTGTGTTGTGTGCGGCGGTGGTGATGATGAGGGCTGCCTTTTATTTACATTCTGAATTTAACCTCGTTTCCTTTGAACAACCAGCTTTGTTAGCTCAGTTGGGAGAGCGTCAGACTGAAGATCTGAAGGTCCTGTGTTCGATTCACAGACAAAGCATTTTTGCACTTTTGCACCCAGAACCCAAGCCTTCACCTTTGTTGTGGAATTGTACATAGCATTATGAATCCTTCTTGTGTTCATCAGTTTTGCTCTAATGTTTGTTGATTGTATTTTATGATGCATTTATAGTATGGATAATTTGAAAAATGTAGACAGCCCATTCATAGCAAAGAAAGCAGCAAATGCAACATTAGCACCGCCCAAAGGTGACATCATCCCAACACCAAGCACACCGACAATACCCAACACTAGTGCACATACATAGTTCAGTTGGATGAACGTGGTAGCACTCGACAGACTCAAGAGGTCACCATCAGCCGCATCCTTCAGTGTGTAGATCATCAATGCCAGTAGCGATAGACGATTGAAACGAGCAAGTGACATGGCTATATCTTTCGAAGCAGCTGCTGATTGCAATGAAATGATGATGTCTTTGAGTTTGAATAATTTCATTGTCACAACCATCAAAGTAGCAGACCAATATCCAAATGATTTCATGTTCTTAGGATCAGAGCAGATACCCTTGATTGTACTCTTAACGCCCTTGGTGAAGTCTTGAAGCATCGTGTCGGAGCCACTCTTCTTATCCAAGCCCAAAACACCATAGGCATATCCTTTGATTGTATTGATGAGCGTGATTATGTATGCAACTTTGAGAATTGGATTGCCTCCACCACTCAACTTGATGACAGAAAGGCCCAGCACAGCATATTCCAACAACGACAAATTGATGCGTTTGTAAGTATCGCTTCCCAATCGATCATGCTTTGCAGCGGAAATCATAATGTACGACAAGCCCGCTGGCATGGCTACGTAGCTTGTAATGGCAAGTAGGGTATTGGCAGCGACTGATTTGGAAGCCGAGTATAAGAACACGGCAATATACAAAGTAGTCATTGCTTTGTAGCCCAGAATGACACGTTTTTTACGTCCTTGAATTTTGCAAAAGTCTTCTCCAGACGATGATAGCATCAGTGGTCCAACCGAGGATGCAGTTTTGATAGCAGCAGCATTACTTCTTAGCTTGTTGCTGCTGGTGACTATTGACCGAAAAGAAGGAGATGTTTGCTGGACCTGCGGTATCGGCGCCAGCCTAGGTGAGGTATGAAAGGCAGCTGTCCCATTGGTAGCGAGAATGAGGACAACGGAGATTAGGGAGATCAGTTTCATCATGATGTTCATCATGATGCGATGATTTCATGATTGATGATTGATGATCAAAATTCAAAATTCCACTGATTGATGCGACAGAAATTAGCGGGAGGCGGGGGAGCGAGGAGAAGTTTTGACGAGATGTACATAGGTACCATATGTATGTTAGAGTTAACCCTTGTTTCACTCCTCGAGGAACATGGACATGGCCGCCGCTCTGCAGGGAAGATCCCCGAAAACGTACATAGGTATGGTATGGTACGTATGTATAGATACCAATAAGTACCTAACATACAAGTACTCGTACATAGGTATGTATGGTACGTACCTTTCGGATGCAATGAAAAAATCGCGGAAAAAGGGGGCCGGCGCCCCAAATGTAGTTGGCCAAAAAGCCAAGATGGTCAAGATGGCCAAGTTGGCCAATAGATATGCCTATTCTTCCGCATAATAATTACATCGGTAAACATGCATGTAATAAACCCAAACTATGCTCCCTAACCCAACTTTTCACTCTGAATCCAATGGTGCAATCCATGGGTCGCGAAATATAACGTTTGGAGAAGAATCGACCTCTACATCAGCACAAGTTTTTGGGGCATCTTCGACACATCAGATAATATTATTTTGCATGTGATCGCTCTTTGCGCTTCCACTATACCGATAACAGCCATTCATAAAGAAGATAAATCAACTATATGATCGCCGGGGCTATCATCGTGGTGTTCGTCGAATTATTTGCAATAAATATCCGCCAGAGCAGTGATTATTGAGCGACGCCGTATGAGGCGGCTTTCATCATCGTCGAGCATGCAGGAGATTAAGATGCACTCCCATGATAACCACAACATCATCACGTGAGTTTGATGCATAGTTGTGAAATAATCCAGATTTGGACATGTCAGGATTTATATGAAGAGAAAGTGACGCTCATCAATGATATATTCTGATCTGCAGAAGCCGTCTGCAGCCAATGGACAACATCATTGGGCTAGGGTGCTTCATTTAAAGGTATCGGTTGTGCGCAGCGGTTTTTAATGTTACCTCAATGAAACGATAAAATGAAGGAATTTCGATGTGGAATTCCGAGGGAGGCGGAGTGAGCTATAGATTGCCATGTCTGAGCAATTGGTCGAATGTCATGGGTTCAAGCTGACTACGGAAATAGAGACGATAAAAGCTCTGCATAATGTAGTTACTAAATTGGCATATGACTGAAGAGAAACAATCAATTAGTCTTAGTTAGATGTTTGCAGCATCGAAAGCAGATGTCGTTCATATTGTGTTCTTCATCCAAGTGTTTTCGTCCTTCCGCTGTGAGACAACTTTTGCGGATGTCGTAGCCGCTTGACGATAGCTGGCTCCACTCAACTCCACAGATACCATGCATATTGTGACCACAATTGAGGCATGTATGGGTCGATGAAACGGGGGCGTCGGCCATAAGGCAGTGTTGTCCTGCACAACAGTCACTGAACTCGTCCCAGCAATCATTATCCTCTTCAATATCCTCATCATTGGAGATTTCCTCTTGATCAGCTGCCATTTCCTCCGCGCTACTATGATCAACGGGTAATACCTGCTCCAAACTTTCAACTTCGCTTGATGGGGCACAAAGTAGCTTACCTCTTCTAGATTCTACCATTTCGTTGCCCCCGTCATCTTCAATGATTAGGTCGAGAACGAGCTTCCAACGATTGTACACATTTCCTATCTTGACTTCGTCCAACGCTTCCCACGCTTGAACCACAGTGCAAGCCAACGCATCGACATGATGGCGTTTACGGTGGTGCATCTTCCCAACCACACTCTGCAGTGCCATCCACACGCCCAAGTCCAGCATATTGGTTTCGGGAGAACGTGGACGCTGATGGACGCAAATCACATTAAACTCTGTTTTCAAAAAGGTGACGTATATCAAAACTGCCTCCTTTGTCCCGTGACCTCCCGCATTATCCAGGTAGAGAAAGATAGGCCAATTAAGACTAACCCAATAATATTTGTCGCGGATGGCCTGACCAACTTTACGCATGACACATAACATGAATGCGGAGTCACAGCTGATGTCAACTTCTCTCGTATCACCTCTCTTATACTGAACCTTCAATGTGTATCCACCAAGTGCAAGGTTATCGCCGGAAGGAACAGTGCTGTCACCTTTATCGACATAAGCACATTTTTGCTTTCCGTCTCGCATAGGAATATAATGCTGAATAACAAGTCGCTCTGCAATTGAGCTTTCAAGATCGTACTTTTCTTGCAGGGTAGATCTGAGGGTTTGCAGCGTCATCCCTTCACTAGCATGTTTGCGCCAATCTCCTTTCTTTAAAAGTTCGTTCGTTGGGGCGTGGTGAGAGAAGTTCTGGTTGGTGGTCATTTTCTTATACGTCTCCGTTTTAGATATACGTTCGAGATAAATCTTCCCATCGAAGTTTCTCTCGGGTATAGGTTTGGCCACAGCTCCTAGAAACATTACCTTGCATGAATTTCTCCGGCTAATCGTTTTCGGTTTGGGCAGCGGTTTTTCGCCTGGAAGAAGAGGCAGTTCCCTAATTTTGTTCCTACCATTTTGGACGTAGAACCACTTCTCATCCACATACACAGCGTAGAACTCTCTGCTATTCACTTCAACTTCATACAATCCGCCGGTGACGTTTTTGCAGCATTTAAAGCAGATGTCGATCCTGGTGCTGGCATGTTCCTCTCCGAAGTAGCTCAGCCCTCTCTCAGAGAGAGAATCTGAACTTACTTCATAGCCGCTACTAACGGCGCTACTCAAGAGCTCGTCCCACTGAATTCCACAAATCTCATGCATATCGAGACCACAATTGAAGCACTTGCGGCATGTACAGGTCGGTGGAAGGGGGGCGCAAGGTATACAGCAATGAAGTTCTGCAGAACATTCGATATACGCTGCATCAAAATCAGCTGTGTCAGTCTCTCCAAGCGCTTCAATCACCTCAATCTCATGCTCCTCTTCCCCCTCGGACTCGCTTTCTTCATCATCCCTTTGTTGAGCTGCCAATACCTGCTCAACGCTCTCCAATTTCTTCTTCTGTTCAATGCACCATTGCCTCCTTCCTCGTTTCTGGTCTTCGGTTAGGTATGGCTTCGGTTTGCAAGACTTAAACTTTCCTCCCATCTTATTGAACCATCGATTAACAATCCACTGGCTAAATGCCCATTCTTTGTTGCCAATCTCATCCGTCGCCGCATACTCCGTCATGACTTGTGCCAACTCCTTAAACGGCGCTTGGGTCCCTAGCGTTTCTTGCGCGTGTCGAAATAACTTGCGCATCATACCTGGATCGGTACTCTCGATCTCCTCAGCTAAGCCTTTTTTCCCTTTATATGTCCCTTGCAGAGGCTCGACATCTTCTGTCAACCCAGTAAGAAAAGCGTCATCAAGTCGGTCTCTCCATGTGTCCATTTTGTTGCCTTTCACGGATTTGTAACCGTGATCGTAAAAGAGTATATTTGATACAAGATCTTCCACTTCAGGTTTCATCGCTGCGTCTACGCCCATCTCATTCATTACTCGATCGCAAAAATGTATAATACGACTTCTCAGTCGCGGAGTGGGGAGCTTCTTATCGTGTAGAGGTATTGTCTTGCTACCATCGCGCGATTTTCTCGGTGTGGCTTCAAAGTCCAAGCTATTGGCATGATCCTTCAATGCGACAAAATTGTTCAAAATTGACGTCTCTCCAACTTGAGATCTATTCCTCGCTTGCCTTGGGTGATCATTTGATTGTTCCGTAACTTCTTCACTTTCGATCAGTGTCGGCATCGTTGTGACAACCTCATTTCCACCACTCACACTATACGTGTGCACCATCAGGATACTCCAAATAATTGGCCATCTCTTCAGGTTTCCCACTAGCCCTGTGTCTGAGGCAACTGTACAAAACTCAGGATTGGCTAGAGAGACTCGAAACTGTGAGATAGTGCAGAGAGTGAGACAATAACAAAACAGATGATATTGTAGAAACATACCGTTGAGTAGCTGGATTAATATCGTATCATCAGAAGCACCGTCCTTCTGAAGCAATGAGGCACATTCTCCAATGCCAATGGGAATTTTGCCAAATATAGAGCCAGGCCGTTGTTTTCCAACCGAATCAAATTTTGATCTAAAGAAGCCTTCCTCCAGGCCTCTCAGAGTTGTTACCTTCTCGTCCATTTCGGAACAAGACAGGGTTGCATATGAAGGACTTCGTATGAAGGGCGGCGTCTGACCAATCCCATTAGATCTACCATACTTTCTAGAAATGCGGTTTGCGCTGCAATGAAGTGTTGCAACAAGAAAGTCAGTGAGTTTGGTCTTATGCGGAATTGGAATGATCCCAAGTTTGAACTCATCAATGAGACGTTGGGCAAATGCTTTCTCTTCGTCAGTCCATTCACTTCCGTTCAGATACTTAGCATCCTCGACGCTGGCTTGGTCTGCAGAGCCTGGCTGCGGAGACTGCGAGAAAGAAAATGCTTGTGCCGTCGAACCACCAGGCGTGGTCGCATGAGAACTTTCCGGAGTAACGCATGGAGGACCAGCTTGCTGTGAATCGGTCTCATCGTCGTCATTATCATCCACCCTCTTATCAACGTTGTATCTGGAATAGATGTGACTTTTTTCTGGCCCGTAGTCTTTACATCCCACTATAAGATTCACTTTGACATGCCACTCATCGGAACCAGGCATCAGTTCTGATAATAGCTCGTCTACTACTTCGTCGGAATAAACCTCGTTCTTACGAGGAAAGAACTTTTTCATGGTTGACAATCCTGGGCCAAATTTCTGCTTTTTAGGCTTCACGCCAGCAGCACGTTTCATTTTCGTGCTCCACTCAACAATTGCATTCAGCACGCCCGATTTGTTATGATTCATCGACATCTCAATTACTTCTCGCCGTGTGTAATTAAAGTTCTGTACATCTCCGGGGAGAGGTAAGTCTAACGTTGTCTCGTCATTAACTTGAAGTATCGGAGGAGAAACATTAACACCCTGAAAATCGTGCGTGATACTGTTCAATAATCCCGTGGCTACAGCTCCGGCAGCTAATATTTCAGCACCGCCCTCACTCTCGCTGCCTGCGGCTGACGCAGTGGGCAGAAGAAAGAGGAAAAGGACGACGACAAATTTTCCGCTGAGGACGAGGAGAAACATTAGGCAAAATATGAAAATGAGTGTGATGTGATAGAACCTTTCATTGCGTCAACGGTCAGCATTGGTACTCGACTCACCTACTTCCACGCACTCCAACATACTCAGCACGGCTCCCCTTCTTGTTCATGCGATTTCTTCCATGGGCAAGGTAGAAGTGTGCCACAACAACAAGATGGATGAACCTTGTGACCATCTGATTATGCAATAATCCCCAATAGAAGTGCAATATGATTATGGCGAGAGAGGTATCCATTCCCATTTTGTAAACACTTTGTGGCGGAGAAAGGAAGGTACTATCACACATCTATATCGTACCTTAAGGTATACTTCCGTCACCTCTCAACTCATGCAACGGAGATGGCATTATCCAGACGAAGTTCATGGAGTTTGTCATCGTTCAACCTCATCGGTCCCGGCATTGGCAATTTTGATCATTGTTCACGTCATGTGAATCTCGTCCTAAAGACTGATCTTTCAGGACTCGAGTACGTAAAACTTCATAGTTACGTTACATAAGGTACCTTGTGCAACGAACTCACTCCTATCCTGCTCTCCCCGACCCTGAGATATAGTTGCCTGGGAACAACCGGTTGGATCACTTCCACTTCCTCTTTCACAATATAACCAATGGAGCACAGAATCGTGGTGAAATTGGAGCAGGAATGATGAATATTTTGAAGTCCAACTATACCGGCTTACTCAGCGTACGAGTGTTCAATCACAGCTTCGGGCCCTCCAGACTTTAGAGTGGCATTTTCCGCAATGCCAGTAGAGAGTATGAGGGTGGGGCACATATAACATCATCGGTAGCATCCAACCGCAGGTAAGGTACAGCACTCAAAGAAGAAAATGCCAAGAATGAAGCAAGCGAGGAGATTCTACTTCCACTTTGATACCACAGAACAGTTGCATACTTCAAAGTATGGAGGAGATGATAATGCACTCAAACTGGTTGAGGAGATGTTTTTATGGAGATGGATGCTTCTGTCCAGAAGAAGAACCAGCTCTCCCCCATCGCCTATTCGATCCAAACTGTATGGACACTGACGGTGTGAGTAGTACATCTCCGGTTCAGCCCTCACCTCCGACCTCTAGTATATTCTTCGATTATAATCCATATTAATATTCTCAGATTTGAGGAGAGTTGTGGCACCAAAAGCACTGAAACTTCCAATCTACCCTTCATTCTAGACGATCGGCAATTATTCCTCTCTTTCAATTGTATTATTTGTCTGTCCACTGAAATATAATTCCCAGTCGGTCGACAATGGATGATCATGACGCTGTCGCATTGTAACCGCAGCACCCATAGGGTAAATTAGGCTGTTCAATATCATCTTTAATTTGAATTCTCTTGCTTCGTGCAGCGAGCACGCTAATTTGTGTCGCTCAATAATCACTGCTCTGGCGGATATTTATTGCAAATAATTCGACGAACACCACGATGATAGCCCCGGCGATCATATAGTTGATTTATCTTCTTTATGAATGGCTGTTATCGGTATAGTGGAAGCGCAAAGAGCGATCACATGCAAAATAATATTATCTGATGTGTCGAAGATGCCCCAAAAACTTGTGCTGATGTAGAGGTCGATTCTTCTCCAAACGTTATATTTCGCGACCCATGGATTGCACCATTGGATTCAGAGTGAAAAGTTGGGTTAGGGAGCATAGTTTGGGTTTATTACATGCATGTTTACCGATGTAATTATTATGCGGAAGAATAGGCATATCTATTGGCCAACTTGGCCATCTTGACCATCTTGGCTTTTTGGCCAACTACATTTGGGGCGCCGGCCCCCTTTTTCCGCGATTTTTTCATTGCATCCGAAAGGTAGGCCACCTTCTGGAACTTGAAAATTCTGTCATAAGCTCATCTTTTACCGCAGGCCTGCAGTTGCAGAAATCTTTCCAACAAAAACCAAATCCAAAATCCGCAAGCAACCACCACACCACAACCATACAACAACGCCTATTGTACGCCTACAACATACTCTACTCTCCTGCCACCCTCGCAGTTAAGAAGCACATCTCCATCTCCATCCTCTTTAGGCTGTCGACATTTGTGAAGAGCAACTATCCAGAAACAAGGAAGAAGAATCATCATCATAACCAAACATGAGCCTGCGACCCATCATTATTTCATTAACAACAGGGAGGACTTCACTGTCGTCTCTACGCCTTGGAGGCTTGCCCAGCAAGACTATGCAATCGCGGTCACTAGGATCATTCGCGGTAACTGCCCAGCACCGCTTTGGAACTCTTACAAAAGCCAATATTACGAAGTATCAACGACCCAATCTTGCTGTTAGATCGATGGCCTCTTCAAGCAGCAGTGGTGAAAAGAAAGCATCTGAAAAGGCAAATGTCGATAGTGAAGAAGCAACAAGCAGTGAAATTGTGCTCACTCCCGGAGAAAAAGTTGTTGTGGGCTCGCGACTCTTCTTCTGGTCTGGAGTGTTTGCTTTTGCATCTGTGTGTGCATATTACATTGGTTAGTGTTCTTGGGGATTAATGGAACGGTGTATCAACAATGCTTCTACTTGTTTATTAACTCCATCTTACATTTTATATTTTGTGTCTTCAGGAAAGGAGCTCATTCCAACGAAAATGAGTCCCAACACTGTGTTTGATAAGGCCACTGATATCATTCGACAAAATAGAGAGGTGCAACAAAGATTTGGAGAAGCATTTAAGACCTACGGAAGGGATCATGGAGGGCACCGCGAGGGGAGACGTAATTTCATCGAGCACACCGAGTATGTCAATCAGGATGATGGAACAAAACGTACTCGTGTAAGATTCAACTTGGAAGGCCCCTATGGCCAAGCATTTGTGTTTGCAGAAGTTTCAAAAGACATGCCTAGCGGAGAATATGTGTACATTTTAGTGCAGGATAAACGAAATGGCGCTGTGATTACTGTGCAGGACAACCGAAGTTCCTTGTTAGCAAAGAAGTTAGCTGGCGGTGATAAGGATGGGCAGGATGTATTTTCACAGCTCTTAAGTGGAGGGAAGAAGTAAAGAAGATCTGCATTACCTGAGAACTCATTGTAATGGTGCAACGAGGTGAAAGTAACCACACGAGACCTAGTTGTATTTTTTACTTTTTTATATTTAGTTGGTTTATTCAAATGATGACGATGTCTAGGGTGTTTTTTCTGGTCCCTAAACCTTGTCATTCGTGGGCATGAATGATTACTTTTTGGTGTTTTTTCTTTGTGTGTGTGATGTTGATGTAGGTCAGGAAAAAGGCAGTCAGCAGATCACTACTTCATTGTTGCTTCAATCAAAGCATTCGTACAATCCTAGTTCCTAAAATCTAGGTTTCTATTCTTCAGAGTATCATAGACTCCAAATTGGGTGTGACAAAACGGTCGAAGCTGCCGAAGTCTTCGTCCGGGGTGACAGAGGCGGGATAAAAGTTCTCAACCTCTTCTTGAAATTTAACTTTTGGCTGGCGCTCTTCGTTTCCATCCAATAAATCTAATTCCAGGTTGCTACTCGTGAGAGCTCGATGGAAGACGAGAGGAGTTTTGGTTAGCTCTTGAGATCTGGCATCATCTTCCTGAATCTTCATGATGCTGCAAGCAGGATTGGGAGAGAGAATGAAAGGAAAACTAGCAGGAAAGCTAGCTGATCTGACTCTCTTCACTCGGTCGAAAGAAGGTGTGTCAAATCCTACATCCGAGTTGAAACGGTTGCGCTTGCCAAGAAGGCAGGAGTCGATTTGATCACGTTCATCAGGAGCAGTGGCAAATTTCAAAGCAGCCTCTTGTGCGATGAGAAGGTTTCGATCAGTTAGTGAAGCACCACCTCCGAGCGCATTCACGCGAGTATTCAGAGCCACTAAGGCGGCGGTCTCGGGCGAGCAGGCTTGGAGCTTGCGTTCTTTGTTTGGCGTCGGTGTAGTCGGAGAGAGAGTTGGAGAGAGAGTTGGTGACAGAGAAGGCTGCTCTCCCTTGACTGGCCTATCCGATTTAGTAGGGCTATGCGTTCCTACTCTTGCAGGAACGATGCAAGAGCTGCTGTGGTTTGTAGTCTTGCCAGTATTGAGTTCAGCCACAAGTACTTCAAGGCTGGTGGTGAAACTTTTGAGGACGAATGTAGGAGCTCCAGTCCCTCCAAATCTGATCAGAGAGCCTTTTCGAACACGGTGTGGAACAGCAGTAGCTTGGTCTGATCCATGTTGAAGTGTAGGGCTTGCTACACGTACGCCATTTACAAACGTCCCATGCGACGAGCCACAATCAACAACGTAACAGGAACCATTAGGATGATGAAAAATAAGTGCATGCTTCCTACTTGACGTCGGATGGATCAGCTGCATATCGGACGAAGGGGATCGACCGACTTGGAAGCATGGATTTGAAGAAAGGTCCATAGGGTCATGAGTTGAGGCGGTAAGGCCAACGGGCTGCATAAAAATAGCAGACGAATGGTAAAATAATGAGGTGAGAATATGAGGAAAATGAGACGGATGGGGCTCTCAATAAATGGTCCCTTCCCCATAAATGTTAACCAAGTGCTCCTGAAGGGGATGCAACATCCTACAAAGACGCTCCACAACTCAAGAAAGAACTTACCTCAAGACGAGCTTCGCCGTTTGCTTTGACCGCCCAGGTCGGAGGTTCAATCGCCATTGATGGGGGCTCCGCTTGCTCTTCAAAATTCTGCGCATCAAACATGATGGTTTGGTCCTGCCCGTCAAAAGATGAGCGGATGCGCAGTCCCCTTCCGAAGGAGGGGGCCAAGCGGAGCGCCCCGAAGTGAGAAGCGCTAGAGGAGCACTTTTCTCCTCGTGGTTTGAGTGTAAACGAAGGGGAGGGTGTAAACGGATTGGACTCTGAGGATACACATGTTGCCATTGGGTTTTTTAATTAGTGTAGTAGAGAGGAACGAGTTGTTCTTTATTATGCGTTCGCTCTAGTGCCTCTCAAACACATAAACAGCCGTCCAAGGAGTTATGGCATGGTGCATGACCGCTGCTTGGCTGCCTCAGAGAGGCAAGGCAGAAGGCGGCGTAAACGACAGATGGCAGAGGAGTGATGACGTTTTTGCGATTTATTTAGCTCAAGGCGTTTTACATAATAGCGAGAATGTAAATTTCATTGTCTTCCTTGCTCTCCTTCCTTCTCCTGACCTCCCTCAAGCGAGTTTAGATCGCATCTCATGATGCTGTGTTGCATAGAAGCAGTTTATGAATATGTACCTCAGCAAATGAATATGTACCTCAGCAAACGGAAAAGTTAGTGCATGCAAAATAGAAGTATTATGAACAGAAGAAAATGAAGAATAATTATAGAGAATTGTCAAGACAAGATTCAAGATAGAAACAAGGAGGATAAGTATGTACCTTGCTTTGTGAATTGTGAGGGTCCAAGCACAACATCAAAAACACATCTAGTATCTAACGCTGTGAATTTCGCTATCAACAACTTCTAGAGTCCCATTAAAAGAATATGTTCAACTCCCCCTGCTCTATAGCACCATAACATATGTCACGCTGTGAATATGGCAATCTACAGCTTCTAGTGACCCATTATAGTTGGCAATGATAGTATAGAAGCATCTTTTTCACGGCTCAAGCATTCTTTTTCTTTGTAACGGCATCGATAAAATGTCGTAAGCGACGTCATGAGGATTATGAATCATCCGACATCTACAGCTTCCAGCTCTACTCTCTCGCACCATATCGTATCTCACGCTGTGAATATGGCAATGTACAGCTTCTAGTGACCCATTATAGTCGGCCATGATAGTATAGAAGCATCTTTTTCACGGCTCAAGCATTGTTTGCTCGTATGGGCGTTGCTACAACGTCGTAGGCGTCCTAATGAAGCATCTTCGACGGCTGCCAGCTATACTCTCAAACACCATATCGTATCTCACGCTGTGAATATGGCAATGTACAGCTTCTAGTGACCCATTATAGTTGGACATGATAGTATAGAAGCATCTTTTTCACGGCTCAAGCATTCTTTGCTCGTATGGGCGTTGCTACAACGTCGTAGGCGTCCTGATGAGGCATCTGATACAGCCGACTGAATCTCTGTTGACAGCCATATCGTATCTCACGCTGTGAATATGGCAATGTACAGCTTCTAGTGACCCATTATAGTCGGCCATGATAGTATAGAAGCATCTTTTTCACGGCTCAAGCATTCTTTGCTCGTATGGGCGTTGCTACAACGTCGTAGGCGTCCTGATGAGGCATCTGCGACGGCTGCCAGCTATACTCTCAAACACCATATCGTATCTCACGCTGTGAATATGGCAATGTACAGCTTTTAGTGACCCATTATAGTCGGCCATGATAGTATAGAAGCATCTTTTTCACGGCTCAAGCATTCTTTGCTCGTATGGGCGTTGCTACAACGTCGTAGGCGTCCTGATGAGGCATCTGCGACGGCTGCCAGCTATACTCGCAAACACCATATCGTATCTCACGCTGTGAATATGGCAATGTACAGCTTCTAGTGACCCATTATAGTCGGCCATGATAGTATAGAAGCATCGTTTTCACGGCTCAAGCATTGGTTGCTCGTATGGGCGTTGCTACAACGTCGTAGGCGTCCTGATGAGGCATCTGCGACGGCTGCCAGCTATAACTCTCAAACACCATATCGTATCTCACGCTGTGAATATGGCAATGTACAGCTTTTAGTGACCCATTATAGTCGGCCATGATAGTATAGAAGCATCTTTTTCACGGCTCAAGCATTCTTTGCTCGTATGGGCGTTGCTACAACGTCGTAGGCGTCCTGATGAGGCATCTGCGACGGCTGCCAGCTATACTCTCAAACACCATATCGTATCTCACGCTGTGAATATGGCAATGTACAGCTTTTAGTGACCCATTATAGTCGGCCATGATAGTATAGAAGCATCTTTTTCACGGCTCAAGCATTCTTTGCTCGTATGGGCGTTGCTACAACGTCGTAGGCGTCCTGATGAGGCATCTGCGACGGCTGCCAGCTATACTCTCAAACACCATATCGTATCTCACGCTGTGAATATGGCAATGTACAGCTTTTAGTGACCCATTATAGTCGGCCATGATAGTATAGAAGCATCTTTTTCACGGCTCAAGCATTCTTTGCTCGTATGGGCGTTGCTACAACGTCGTAGGCGTCCTGATGAGGCATCTGATAAAGCCGACTGAAACTCTGTTGACAACCATATCGTATCTCACGCTGTGAATATGGCAATGTACAGCTTTTAGTGACCCATTATAGTCGGCCATGATAGTATAGAAGCATCTTTTTCACGGCTCAAGCATTCTTTGCTCGTATGGGCGTTGCTACAACGTCGTAGGCGTCCTGATGAGGCATCTGCGACGGCTGCCAGCTATACTCTCAAACACCATATCGTATCTCACGCTGTGAATATGGCAATGTACAGCTTTTAGTGACCCATTATAGTCGGCCATGATAGTATAGAAGCATCTTTTTCACGGCTCAAGCATTCTTTGCTCGTATGGGCGTTGCTACAACGTCGTAGGCGTCCTGATGAGGCATCTGATAAAGCCGACTGAAACTCTGTTGACAACCATATCGTATCTCACGCTGTGAATATGGCAATGTACAGCTTTTAGTGACCCATTATAGTCGGCCATGATAGTATAGAAGCATCTTTTTCACGGCTCAAGCATTCTTTGCTCGTATGGGCGTTGCTACAACGTCGTAGGCGTCCTGATGAGGCATCTGCGACGGCTGCCAGCTATACTCTCAAACACCATATCGTATCTCACGCTGTGAATATGGCAATGTACAGCTTTTAGTGACCCATTATAGTCGGCCATGATAGTATAGAAGCATCTTTTTCACGGCTCAAGCATTCTTTGCTCGTATGGGCGTTGCTACAACGTCGTAGGCGTCCTGATGAGGCATCTGATAAAGCCGACTGAAACTCTGTTGACAACCATATCGTATCTCACGCTGTGAATATGGCAATGTACAGCTTTTAGTGACCCATTATAGTCGGCCATGATAGTATAGAAGCATCTTTTTCACGGCTCAAGCATTCTTTGCTCGTATGGGCGTTGCTACAACGTCGTAGGCGTCCTGATGAGGCATCTGCGACGGCTGCCAGCTATACTCTCAAACACCATATCGTATCTCACGCTGTGAATATGGCAATGTACAGCTTTTAGTGACCCATTATAGTCGGCCATGATAGTATAGAAGCATCTTTTTCACGGCTCAAGCATTCTTTGCTCGTATGGGCGTTGCTACAACGTCGTAGGCGTCCTGATGAGGCATCTGATAAAGCCGACTGAAACTCTGTTGACAACCATATCGTATCTCACGCTGTGAATATGGCAATGTACAGCTTTTAGTGACCCATTATAGTCGGCCATGATAGTATAGAAGCATCTTTTTCACGGCTCAAGCATTCTTTGCTCGTATGGGCGTTGCTACAACGTCGTAGGCGTCCTGATGAGGCATCTGCGACGGCTGCCAGCTATACTCTCAAACACCATATCGTATCTCACGCTGTGAATATGGCAATGTACAGCTTTTAGTGACCCATTATAGTCGGCCATGATAGTATAGAAGCATCTTTTTCACGGCTCAAGCATTCTTTGCTCGTATGGGCGTTGCTACAACGTCGTAGGCGTCCTGATGAGGCATCTGATAAAGCCGACTGAAACTCTGTTGACAACCATATCGTATCTCACGCTGTGAATATGGCAATGTACAGCTTTTAGTGACCCATTATAGTCGGCCATGATAGTATAGAAGCATCTTTTTCACGGCTCAAGCATTCTTTGCTCGTATGGGCGTTGCTACAACGTCGTAGGCGTCCTGATGAGGCATCTGCGACGGCTGCCAGCTATACTCTCAAACACCATATCGTATCTCACGCTGTGAATATGGCAATGTACAGCTTTTAGTGACCCATTATAGTCGGCCATGATAGTATAGAAGCATCTTTTTCACGGCTCAAGCATTCTTTGCTCGTATGGGCGTTGCTACAACGTCGTAGGCGTCCTGATGAGGCATCTGCGACGGCTGCCAGCTATACTCTCAAACACCATATCGTATCTCACGCTGTGAATATGGCAATGTACAGCTTCTAGTGACCCATTATAGTCGGCCATGATAGTATAGAAGCATCTTTTTCACGGCTCAAGCATTGTTTGCTCGTATGGGCGTTGCTACAACGTCGTAGGCGTCCTGATGAGGCATCTGATAAAGCCGACTGAAACTCTGTTGACAACCATATCGTATCTCACGCTGTGAATATGGCAATGTACAGCTTTTAGTGACCCATTATAGTCGGCCATGATAGTATAGAAGCATCTTTTTCACGGCTCAAGCATTCTTTGCTCGTATGGGCGTTGCTACAACGTCGTAGGCGTCCTGATGAGGCATCTGCGACGGCTGCCAGCTATACTCTCAAACACCATATCGTATCTCACGCTGTGAATATGGCAATGTACAGCTTTTAGTGACCCATTATAGTCGGCCATGATAGTATAGAAGCATCTTTTTCACGGCTCAAGCATTCTTTGCTCGTATGGGCGTTGCTACAACGTCGTAGGCGTCCTGATGAGGCATCTGAGAAGGCCGACTGAAACTCTCAAACACCATATCGTATCTCACGCTGTGAATATGGCAATGTACAGCTTTTAGTGACCCATTATAGTCGGCCATGATAGTATAGAAGCATCTTTTTCACGGCTCAAGCATTCTTTGCTCGTATGGGCGTTGCTACAACGTCGTAGGCGTCCTGATGAGGCATCTGCGACGGCTGCCAGCTATACTCTCAAACACCATATCGTATCTCACGCTGTGAATATGGCAATGTACAGCTTCTAGTGACCCATTATAGTCGGCCATGATAGTATAGAAGCATCTTTTTCACGGCTCAAGCATTCTTTGCTCGTATGGGCGTTGCTACAACGTCGTAGGCGTCCTGATGAGGCATCTGATAAAGCCGACTGAAACTCTGTTGACAACCATATCGTATCTCACGCTGTGAATATGGCAATGTACAGCTTTTAGTGACCCATTATAGTCGGCCATGATAGTATAGAAGCATCTTTTTCACGGCTCAAGCATTCTTTGCTCGTATGGGCGTTGCTACAACGTCGTAGGCGTCCTGATGAGGCATCTGCGACGGCTGCCAGCTATACTCTCAAACACCATATCGTATCTCACGCTGTGAATATGGCAATGTACAGCTTTTAGTGACCCATTATAGTCGGCCATGATAGTATAGAAGCATCTTTTTCACGGCTCAAGCATTCTTTGCTCGTATGGGCGTTGCTACAACGTCGTAGGCGTCCTGATGAGGCATCTGATAAAGCCGACTGAAACTCTATTGACAGCCATATCGTATCTCACGCTGTGAATATGGCAATGTACAGCTTTTAGTGACCCATTATAGTCGGCCATGATAGTATAGAAGCATCTTTTTCACGGCTCAAGCATTCTTTGCTCGTATGGGCGTTGCTACAACGTCGTAGGCGTCCTGATGAGGCGTCTGCGACGGCTGCCAGCTATACTCTCAAACACCATATCGTATCTCACGCTGTGAATATGGCAATGTACAGCTTTTAGTGACCCATTATAGTCGGCCATGATAGTATAGAAGCATCTTTTTCACGGCTCAAGCATTGTTTGCTCGTATGGGCGTTGCTACAACGTCGTAGGCGTCCTGATGAGGCATCTGCGACGGCTGCCAGCTATACTCTCAAACACCATATCGTATCTCACGCTGTGAATATGGCAATGTACAGCTTTTAGTGACCCATTGTAGTCGGCCATGATAGTATAGAAGCATCTCACGGCTCAAGCATTCTTTGCTCGTATGGGCGTTGCTACAACGTCGTAGGCGTCCTGATGAGGCATCTGCGACGGCTGCCAGCTATACTCTCAAACACCATATCGTATCTCACGCTGTGAATATGGCAATGTACAGCTTTTAGTGACCCATTATAGTCGGCCATGATAGTATAGAAGCATCTTTTTCACGGCTCAAGCATTCTTTGCTCGTATGGGCGTTGCTACAACGTCGTAGGCGTCCTGATGAGGCATCTGCGACGGCTGCCAGCTATACTCTCAAACACCATATCGTATCTCACGCTGTGAATATGGCAATGTACAGCTTTAGTGACCCATTATAGTCGGCCATGATAGTATAGAAGCATCTTTTTCACGGCTCAAGCATTCTTTGCTCGTATGGGCGTTGCTACAACGTCGTAGGCGTCCTGATGAGGCATCTGATAAAGCCGACTGAAACTCTGTTGACAACCATATCGTATCTCACGCTGTGAATATGGCAATGTACAGCTTTTAGTGACCCATTATAGTCGGCCATGATAGTATAGAAGCATCTTTTTCACGGCTCAAGCATTCTTTGCTCGTATGGGCGTTGCTACAACGTCGTAGGCGTCCTGATGAGGCATCTGCGACGGCTGCCAGCTATACTCTCAAACACCATATCGTATCTCACGCTGTGAATATGGCAATGTACAGCTTTTAGTGACCCATTATAGTCGGCCATGATAGTATAGAAGCATCTTTTTCACGGCTCAAGCATTCTTTGCTCGTATGGGCGTTGCTACAACGTCGTAGGCGTCCTGATGAGGCATCTGATAAAGCCGACTGAAACTCTGTTGACAACCATATCGTATCTCACGCTGTGAATATGGCAATGTACAGCTTTTAGTGACCCATTATAGTCGGCCATGATAGTATAGAAGCATCTTTTTCACGGCTCAAGCATTCTTTGCTCGTATGGGCGTTGCTACAACGTCGTAGGCGTCCTGATGAGGCATCTGCGACGGCTGCCAGCTATACTCTCAAACACCATATCGTATCTCACGCTGTGAATATGGCAATGTACAGCTTTTAGTGACCCATTATAGTCGGCCATGATAGTATAGAAGCATCTTTTTCACGGCTCAAGCATTGTTTGCTCGTATGGGCGTTGCTACAACGTCGTAGGCGTCCTGATGAGGCATCTGATAAAGCCGACTGAAACTCTATTGACAGCCATATCGTATCTCACGCTGTGAATATGGCAATGTACAGCTTTTAGTGACCCATTATAGTCGGCCATGATAGTATAGAAGCATCTTTTTCACGGCTCAAGCATTCTTTGCTCGTATGGGCGTTGCTACAACGTCGTAGGCGTCCTGATGAGGCATCTGCGACGGCTGCCAGCTATACTCTCAAACACCATATCGTATCTCACGCTGTGAATATGGCAATGTACAGCTTTTAGTGACCCATTATAGTCGGCCATGATAGTATAGAAGCATCTTTTTCACGGCTCAAGCATTGATTGCTCGTATGGGCGTTGCTACAACGTCGTAGGCGTCCTGATGAGGCATCTGCGACGGCTGCCAGCTATACTCTCAAACACCATATCGTATCTCACGCTGTGAATATGGCAATGTACAGCTTTTAGTGACCCATTATAGTCGGCCATGATAGTATAGAAGCATCTTTTCACGGCTCAAGCATTCTTTGCTCGTATGGGCGTTGCTACAACGTCGTAGGCGTCCTGATGAGGCATCTGCGACGGCTGCCAGCTATACTCTCAAACACCATATCGTATCTCACGCTGTGAATATGGCAATGTACAGCTTTTAGTGACCCATTATAGTCGGCCATGATAGTATAGAAGCATCTTTTTCACGGCTCAAGCATTCTTTGCTCGTATGGGCGTTGCTACAACGTCGTAGGCGTCCTGATGAGGCATCTGCGACGGCTGCCAGCTATACTCTCAAACACCATATCGTATCTCACGCTGTGAATATGGCAATCTACAGCTTCTAGTGACCCATTATAGTCGGCCATGATAGTATAGAAGCATCTTTTTCACGGCTCAAGCATTCTTTGCTCGTATGGGCGTTGCTACAACGTCGTAGGCGTCCTGATGAGGCATCTGATAAAGCCGACTGAAACTCTGTTGACAACCATATCGTATCTCACGCTGTGAATATGGCAATGTACAGCTTTTAGTGACCCATTATAGTCGGCCATGATAGTATAGAAGCATCTTTTTCACGGCTCAAGCATTCTTTGCTCGTATGGGCGTTGCTACAACGTCGTAGGCGTCCTGATGAGGCATCTGCGACGGCTGCCAGCTATATACTCTCAAACACCATATCGTATCTCACGCTGTGAATATGGCAATGTACAGCTTTTAGTGACCCATTATAGTCGGCCATGATAGTATAGAAGCATCTTTTTCACGGCTCAAGCATTCTTTGCTCGTATGGGCGTTGCTACAACGTCGTAGGCGTCCTGATGAGGCATCTGATAAAGCCGACTGAAACTCTATTGACAGCCATATCGTATCTCACGCTGTGAATATGGCAATGTACAGCTTTTAGTGACCCATTATAGTCGGCCATGATAGTATAGAAGCATCTTTTTCACGGCTCAAGCATTCTTTGCTCGTATGGGCGTTGCTACAACGTCGTAGGCGTCCTGATGAGGCGTCTGCGACGGCTGCCAGCTATACTCTCAAACACCATATCGTATCTCACGCTGTGAATATGGCAATGTACAGCTTTTAGTGACCCATTATAGTCGGCCATGATAGTATAGAAGCATCTTTTTCACGGCTCAAGCATTCTTTGCTCGTATGGGCGTTGCTACAACGTCGTAGGCGTCCTGATGAGGCATCTGCGACGGCTGCCAGCTATACTCTCAAACACCATATCGTATCTCACGCTGTGAATATGGCAATGTACAGCTTTTAGTGACCCATTGTAGTCGGCCATGATAGTATAGAAGCATCTTCACGGCTCAAGCATTGTTTGCTCGTATGGGCGTTGCTACAACGTCGTAGGCGTCCTGATGAGGCATCTGATAAAGCCGACTGAAACTCTGTTGACAACCATATCGTATCTCACGCTGTGAATATGGCAATGTACAGCTTTTAGTGACCCATTATAGTCGGCCATGATAGTATAGAAGCATCTTTTTCACGGCTCAAGCATTCTTTGCTCGTATGGGCGTTGCTACAACGTCGTAGGCGTCCTGATGAGGCATCTGATACAGCCGACTGAATCTCTGTTGACAGCCATATCGTATCTCACGCTGTGAATATGGCAATGTACAGCTTTTAGTGACCCATTATAGTTGGCCATGATAGTATAGAAGCATCTTTTTCACGGCTCAAGCGTTGTTTGCTCGTATGGGCGTTGCTACAACGTCGTAGGCGTCCTGATGAGGCATCTGATACAGCCGACTGAATCTCTGTGACAGCCATATCGTATCTCACGCTGTGAATATGGCAATGTACAGCTTCTAGTGACCCATTATAGTCGGCCATGATAGTATAGAAGCATCTTTTTCACGGCTCAAGCATTCTTTGCTCGTATGGGCGTTGCTACAACGTCGTAGGCGTCCTGATGAGGCATCTGATACAGCCGACTGAATCTCTGTTGACAGCCATATTGTATCTCACGCTGTGAATATGGCAATGTACAGCTTTTAGTGACCCATTATAGTCGGCCATGATAGTATAGAAGCATCTTTTTCACGGCTCAAGCATTGGTTGCTCGTATGGGCGTTGCTACAACGTCGTAGGCGTCCTGATGAGGCATCTGCGACGGCTGCCAGCTATACTCTCAAACACCATATCGTATCTCACGCTGTGAATATGGCAATCTACAGCTTCTAGTGACCCATTATAGTCGGCCATGATAGTATAGAAGCATCTTTTTCACGGCTCAAGCATTCTTTGCTCGTATGGGCGTTGCTACAACGTCGTAGGCGTCCTGATGAGGCATCTGATACAGCCGACTGAATCTCTGTTGACAGCCATATTGTATCTCACGCTGTGAATATTGCAATGTACAGCTTTTAGTGACCCATTATAGTCGGCCATGATAGTATAGAAGCATCTTTTTCACGGCTCAAGCATTGGTTGCTCGTATGGGCGTTGCTACAACGTCGTAGGCGTCCTGATGAGGCATCTGCGACGGCTGCCAGCTATACTCTCAAACACCATATAGTATCTCACGCTGTGAATATGGCAATCTACAGCTTCTAGTGACCCATTATAGTCGGCCATGATAGTATAGAAGCATCTTTTTCACGGCTCAAGCATTCTTTGCTCGTATGGGCGTTGCTACAACGTCGTAGGCGTCCTGATGAGGTCCAATTTAGGACGGCCGCTAGAGCACTACTATAGCTTTTGCTCATTATCGTATCTAACGCTGTTAATGTCGCATTCACCAGCGTCTAAAGTTATCATAATTATCATGTTTTCCACTCGTGCATTTTTGTTTCTTTTAATGCACTATGAACCTTACTTTCACTTATATGTCAAACTGATGGTATTATGTCATAGATGTTGGTTCTATCGCTGATGTCTTATTGGCGACGGGATCCATCGAAAATCCATCCCATCAAGCTTCGAACTTCATGCCATGCCATCAGCAAACTTAATAATTTCCCACCGCTGGGCCTCGGTACAACCAACACCCCTTTCTACCATGTCGTCCCACCCTGCCGATGATGATAATTCCGACGAGGACTGGGACGCACAATTTGACGAGGAACACGGTGGCACAGGGAGTTCTCGGTATCCAGTTCATGATGCCTGCGAATTTGGAGATGGCGAGTCCCTCCGTCGCCTTATTTTTATCCCCCAGAGCGACGAGAGCAGTGTATCAGATGATTCCACGGCTAGCAGCAATGGTACATCCTCTGGAGACGAAAAGGAGGACCAGCATCATGATGATGTGGCTGCGCATGCGGCGGCAGTGGGGCATAGCCCGCATGGGGTGACAATTCCAGAGCAGGCGGCCATGCTGATGGAGCAGGCTCAGAATGGGGAGATTGTTATTCCGCCCCCACTTGTTGCAGCTGCAGCGGGGGAGGACGAAAAAATTACCAATGGGTCTGCGGAACCCGTGGGGGGACCAGATGATAAAAATGGGGGAGACGACGCCATGGAAGTAGACAAAATCGAAGGGGGGGAGGAGAGAGATAATGATGCTGGAGCAATGGGTCAACAAGTGAGCCCTGAAACACCAGCGACAAAAAATGGAAATGGTGAAAAACAAACAAAAAAGAGAGCCAAAATTAAATACAGCTGTCCATATGATCTTGATGAACGTGATGATGACGAAAATACTCCTCTACATATTGCCATTCATGCGAGAAAAATTGACAACGTGCGGGTCTTATTGGAGGCTGGTGCTTCGTTGTTCAAGAAGTGTGATGGGAGCGCACCTATCCATCTTGCAATAAGTCTGGGGGCTATTTCGACCCATGCTGAATTCGCGACACAATGTGTAGAGTTGCTCCAAAATGTCGGTGCCGATATGACCATGAGAGATGATTCTGTGCATACTCCGTTGTACTTGGCGTGCGTTTCGACACTTGTGCCAGTTTTGGAAATTCTGTTGAATGATCCGAAGTCGAGAGCGACGTTGAACTTGAAAGCTGATAGAACAGGTGGTAGAGCTCTGCACGCAGCAGCAAAATGCGACGTTGCTCGGAAAGGAAGTCCTAGGCCTGCTGGTGAGAGGGGAGTAACTGAAATGTTGCTAGCGACGCCGGAAATCGAAATCGATGCGCAGAACAATTATGGCAGGACTCCTCTTCATATAGCTGCTGCGCGAGGGAATTGGCACGCGGCGAGACTCTTGATCAATGCAGGGGCAGATGTTCATGCAATTGACAAACGCGGTTTCACTCCTGGTCAGGTGGCCCGAAAACGAGGAATGGTCGTTCCAAACGACCTTAAGATGTTGAGCGAAGACTCACCTGTGCGAGATCTCATTATAGATCCTGACGGAAGCACCCTCATTCTTTGCCATGAAGTGTGTCTGCAACACAGGACTTGTCCTCCAATCGTCAGAGGTGTCGAAGAGTCATCTGAGCCACCTCCCGAGAATGTTCGACGCTTGAATGTATTGATCAACAACGACGATGGAATTTTGAGGTGTGGAGAATTCAGTGGATGTAAATGGAATACGGATGTACGTAGGGCGGCCCTGGCGGACGTTCTCAAAGTTCACGAGTATACTTATGTTGAGAAAACGAGCAAGCTTTGTTCAGCTACTCCTGACCATCCAAAAGCAATCCAAACTCTTGACGCAGATACAACTGTTTCACATTGGAGCTTTGAAGCTGCACTAAGGGCTGCAGGTAGTGTTTGCGAGGCCGTAGATAAAGTCATGGCAGGTGATTACAGAAATGCATTTTGCGCCATTCGTCCGCCTGGTCACCATGCTGGGCCGAGGGGCATTGTCACGTGTCCAAATGACCCAGATGGCTCCCACGGTTTTTGTCTCCTGAACAATATTGCCATTGGTGCAGCGTATGCAAGGAGTATGTACCGTAATGATGGAATCAAAAAGGTTGCAATAATTGATTTTGATGTGCATCACGGTAATGGTACGGAAGAAATTGTTCGTCAACTCACGCCGAACACTGAGCACGCGGTGGTTAGAACACCCTTCGCTGTTGGTGCGTTCCATACATCGAGCTACAAGCCCTGGTTGGATGAAAATGATATCAACGATGTGTTTTTTGCTAGTACTCATGGTTATGGCCCAAGAGATCGGCAACCAATTCCTGGTATGGTTCAAGGTGGATGGTTTTATCCCGCATCTGGGGAGACGTACAAAAGCAAGTCGTTGGCATCTCCATCGGATATCGAAACCCCAAACCTTTCCGAGTTTCTTCTGTCGCAGAGCTGGGCAAGGTTAGGTGATGACTACCGCAATAATTGTTGCAAGATTATCGACATTGGTCTAAGCTTGCCATACAAAGATGATCCGTATCACCATAGTCTTCAACGATGCGAGCTTAGAGATGCCTATCGTAAGAGCGTCCTCCCATCTCTACTGGAATTCGATCCTGATATGATCTTTATAAGTGCTGGTTTCGATGCACATCGCAAAGATACTATGAACTTTGGCTATGTTGGAATGTTAGAAGAAGACTACGAATGGATCACCGAACAACTCGTCAAAGTCGCCAACACTTGCTGCAATGGCAGAATTGTTTCAGCGTTGGAAGGAGGCTACAAAATTCATGGTGGCATCGTTTCGCCTTTTGCTCGCAGTGTTGCAAGCCACGTCCGAGCGCTTGTGGATGGTGGAAGCAGTCGTGAGTTGTACGACAAAGATGAAGCAGAATGGGAGAGCCAATACGAAAAGCATATGATTGAAGAAAAAGAAAAGAAGAGACAAATGAAGCAAGCTCGTGCTGCGACTGCTGCAAGGGAACTGCGTCAAAGCCTTCTCTCGAGCCCACGGCAAACAAATACCGGAATAGTTGACGAGCAGAATCACGAAGATGCATTACTACGAGAAGAATTACCTCACAATGATGTCGGTATCGCCGACGAGCCCTCTCGGAAGAGGGCTCGGAAACCTGTTGACTACAAACAGCTTCTGGAAGAGATGCAGACAAATTCTCCATCGAAATAGGGTCGGACATCTAGAGAAAAGAAGTTAATGTCATACAATACTTATACATGAAATAATCGTAAGCGACTAGCAACTCAATAAACACGATATGTTAGTTAAACTCAAGGAAGATACCATCTAGAATGCCTCCAGGAACAAGGCCAGTATTCTTCGCTAATGCAGCACCAGCTTGCATGTATGGGTGGGCGAAGTAAGCTCCGATTGATCCCACAGCTATCAAAACGAATGGTGCTCGAAGCAGCTCTTTGTAATAATCCTTTGGCAATTGTTGCCTCCCCTCGATAATGGCTTGAAAGGGAATAACTGAAGTTCGCTCTTTAATCTTGAGAAAGCTCTCCCCATGTTCTGCTTCCAAGCGACGATCTCCATTCCAACATGCAAAATAATGGTGCCCCACGAGTAACGCCATTGTCAAGGCAGTAAAACTAGTACCAACCATAGCGAGATGCGCCCCGGACCACATCACTTGACCAACGTATTGTGGGTGTCGAGTGATCCTAATGATACCTGTCTCCCAAAGATGTATTTTAGGCTTTTCGACTGCAGCTACTTCCTTCAAGTTGTAAACTGAAGGATATAGGAATAGAAAGGAAGTGAAATTTATGATCCATGCAAGCCCATGCACCCAACCAATTTGCGATATGTCATAAAACTGGAAACCCTCGTGCGCATGAGATATGAAGTAAACAATCCAAGAATATGCCAGGCACAATGATGGAAAGGCAAATATCACCCTCCATGTTCTTGCACCAACGATTTTTTCTCCCAATGGCCGAAGCGATGCCAAGCCTGAATGGACAATCGGGAAGATGATTCCAAATGCCAAAGTCACCAAATGAGGATTGCCGTGCGCCACATCATTTTCAAGGAAAGATACAAAATCGTCTCCATATCCAGTAGGAGGATATATCCATAAGACAGCCACGGCAGTGAGGATAGTCGCTACAGCAGCAAAGAAAGTGAGCCATCCCGATTCGCCAAGTGCACCCCATTTCTCATTGGACCAGTTGAACATGCCACTATCTTCACCGAGCATGAGATCATTTTGGCGGTCTGATTCTTCCGACTTAACGATGAGGGATATTGGTGAAGAATTGCTCTCTCCTCCTCCAGATGGCGGAAGCGATGTTGATTGCAATTGAGTGCGCTTGAGTTGTCGGCTTACACGACGTGTTGCAGAAGGGCTTGCCATGTGGAAGCTGCTGACTGCTGGCAGCAGAGTCCCCAGGCAATAGCAGAGCCGCATGAGGTGCATGATGATGATAGTGTAGAAATAGTAGGAGTAGTAACTTTAAGCAGCTAAGAGACAGCAAAAGGTAGCAAAGGCTTGTTGTGGCTTGATTGATTATTGATTGAGAGTTTGAGTTGTTGAAAATTGAAAATTGAGTGATGATGACGTTCTCGCTTGATGTCCTCGCGGACATCTCGCTGAATTACGTACTTGCCGTATCTTTGCTGTCATCACAAGCAAAGCGCAATGAGAGAACACCCCCGGCGATGTTGAGATGTTGTTTAGCCGTCGGACTATTGTTTGATCCAAAGAAGGAGGCTACGTAGTCGTATTTTTATTGCTGTGCATTATTGTTAATTGTTGGAGAGCAGAATTACATATCATTATCCATTAGTTTTGTGCAGATAGACCTAATCTACCTCGCGATATCAACAAGAGGAGAACACCATTCCTGAATTCTTGCTCTTACTCATACACACCGACAATCAACAATGGGTTTGTTATACCAATCAGCATCGGTCTCAATGATCATGTTGCGCATGTTCCTCTGCCTAAATTTAAGCAATGGTTTCAACTTGCCATCAAAGTTGCACTCTGCACCAACGCAACTACGATTACATCAACATCATATGGCCACCGCCAGAGCTACAACCTACCTTCAACTCACTTCTGAAGAACTCGCTGACATAGATTGGGACCTTGCTGTTATCGGAGCTGGCCCCGTGGGAGTATCGGCTGCCCTATTAGCGGCACGAGCTCCCTACAACAAAAAGGTTATTCTCATCGATGCTCCCAGAAATAGTGGTGCTCTCATGAACGAAGCTACGGGCGAAGATTTGAGTATTGGTGGCCCAACAGGACTTTTCAGTAAAGCATTGCGAGATGCTGGGAAGAGAATAAGTGTCAGCTCACTTAAGGGTATGGGATTGCGCGATGACAGTGTTTGGAATGAAGTTGTGACATCATGTCTTGAACTTGCATCCTGCAATGCAAGAGACACTGTTCGTCAACTTGAATATGCCGGTATTACTTATGTTCAGGGTAATGCCGCCTTTGCCGACTCAGGTGGATCATCTTCTCTCTTTGTAACGGCAGAAGATAACTCTATTACCACAATTCAAGCATCCAAAACATTGCTTGCAACAGGTTCCACTCCGTTCAGACCTGGTGGCATACCCTTTGATGGGAAGCGAGTGTTTGATAGTGATTCTATCAACACCTTGTCCTATTTACCCAAGAGTGTTGCAATTGTAGGTAGCGGTATTATTGCGATTGAATTTGCAAAGATCTTTAAGAATCTGGGTGCTGATGTAACCCTCATTATTCGAGATGACATTCCACGAAACGCACTAATGAAGATAGGCTTAGACAAAGACATTGCTGCAACACTTGTAGCAGACCTAGTACGAAGTGGAATCAATATAGAACGTGGAGCCCAAGTGAAGAAGTTTCATGTACCTCGTGATAACGCAAAGGCACCGATAGTTTTGGACCTTGAAGCCAAGGGTGGTGGAACTCGTGCTTCTGGAGCAGCAACAACAGTGAAATGCGATATTTATCTAGCTGCTGTCGGACGGAAACCCAATACTGCGAGTCTCAATCTTCAGGCAGCTGGTGTCAAAACAGACAGTTATGGTGGAGTAGAAGTCGATTGTGAATTGAAAGCGACATCTACAGGGGGTAATGTTTATGCTGCCGGAGATGTCTTAGGAAGACCTTTTCTAGCCTCAACGGGAATGGCACAAGGATTTGCTGCTGTTCGCATTATGTTTGATGGTGAAGCTTCCTCAGCAACATCGGGAGGATACTCCAATAGTGATATGTGTTCTGTTGGTGATTTGTCAATGACAGGGGATAGCTTTGACCCAAAAAGTTTAGGTGAGTCATTGAAAACGTTTGTGTTCTAATTTCCAACACTTCCTGCATCGCCTTACAATTTCTTCCATTATTTGAATACGAAATGATCCAAAATTAAGCTGCCAATCCATTCGCATTTCCAGTAGGCGTCTGGTCTTCTCCAGAAGCAGCCTACTATGGCCTGTCGACGCAACAGTGTAAGGATATGGGCATCGATGCTGCAGAAGGTGTAGCTCTATACGCTGAATGTCTCCGCGGACTGGTCTTCTCGCCAAATGGATTACTAAAACTTGTTTATGATAAGTCAAATGGCCAGATTGTTGGTGTTCACATCTGTGGTGACGATGCATGTGAACTTATTCACTATGGCATGGAGCTTGTAAAGGCAGAACGCACCATTGATGATATTTTGAAGAATCTATACTCTGCCGTGACGTTTCATGAAATGTATCGGATTGCTGCTATGGCTGCTGTGGATGGAGCTGGGGCTAGGAAAAGACGAGCCGCTGTGGGAAAAGCACTTGCTGCAAGGAATCGCGGCATCAAGGAGTGAAAAGTCTTGTTCATTCTAGATTGAACAACTTATTTTAACTTGATTGTTGCTACAGCATACATTGTCTCCACATAATATCACCATGACAGCTCATGAACTTAGATCCCAGAATTTCTTTTGTCTTGGACGTGATCCCTGTCGATAGAACAAGCCAGTAGCATCATCCTTGTAGAAAACTTCCCCGTTTTCATATCGTCTATCGCCATATGATTTATCTTCCTTATATTTTCCAACTGGAAGCTCGCTCTCTTCATATGGTTCATCATAGTAAGGATCATATTCGACGCCATACGTCGATTCAAACTCAGAAATTTGATCATCAGACATTCCATAATCATCATCATCGCCGTCATCATCCTCACGATCCATAACTGACACGCGCGATTTACGCCACTTGCTATCTCTCTCCCCTTCTGAAGCTGTTGTCTCGCCTTCCCCTCTATACTTTCTAGCATAGACACTAGGCCAGCTTGCAGTTTCCTCTCGTCTTAAGTCCAGCTCTGAAAGGGTTGGATCTTCCTCTAGACGGCGTTCGCGAGCCTCAAGCCTCCTCTGTTCAAATGCAACTTCCTCAAGGAGATAACGGTTGTAGGCTTTTCCCAAACTGTAGAATAGACCGATGGAGAAGAAGGCGACGGTAAAGAAGTTGTCATCTACGTCTATGATGATACCATTGTTTATGGCTGTAGAGGAAGTGTGTACAAGTTTGTTGTGACGCCTAATGTGATCCAAAGATGATTTCCGTCTTAGAATGTTTGTGTTAAGTAAATCGGATGATTGCGTTGAGTGGACATGAAGTTGCTTGTGTGTAGGAAGAATGAATGCATGATGACATTCTCCTAGAAACACCAAAGCTATGAAGAAGATCAGAATTTTGTGACTACAGCAGCAGCGACTCATTGTGAAATCAATTATCTAACTTGAGCGATGAAGTTGCCACCAAGGTCGATGGTTGGTGTGTGGATAGGATGATGCGTTGTTGTTGGTTGATGTGGTTGATTGAATTGAAGGTTGAAGTGTGGTGTGTGGTGATGGATGATGGCGAGTAAGTGGCGATAAATACATAAGTAGGCGGGGGATTTGAACGGGGCGGGCGGAATGCGACGGGAGGAGCGGTCACGAGTCACGACCAGGAAAAGGTACGACAACCGGCAACAACCGGTACCCAACAACCGGCCCCAGCATTAGACAAGTCACTCTTTCCTCTCTTTGTGTTTGAAAAGAAAGGGTCAGGCTGCTCCGAAGGTGCGAAGTGATTGAGACAATCAACTCTGTAAGCGATCCCACTACAGTGTAGTATGGGCCGTTCTAGGTGAGATTGCATCACCCTAAACTCCTTAGAGCACAACACTAAACTACACAATAATCATTATTATGTGCTGCAACATGAGCGAGGTAGACAATCAAGGACGCTGTTCCAAACACCCCTTCGTCCAAATCAAGCGGCGCAGCCGCCAAGGAGAATGGAAAGCTTTGCTTGATTCTTGTCCATTATGTGCTATCGACCGCGGGCATACAGAAGAAGACTGCTGTAGCAGCAGCATCAGCAGCAACAACTCCATTAGTGAAAAGGAAGAGCACTCATCAGTAGCATTGATCCCAGCTGACGATGGCGTCAGCACCAGGCGCACCTCGAAAGTGAAGTTTGCATCAGATGATGAATCTCCAGAAAAGAACCCCTACCTCGTCACCCCATTACCTGCATCCCTGCTACATCCACTCAGGTCCGACAGCTCGATATCGGAACATGGCAGCGTTGCTTCCAACACTGGCAGCATCGCATCAACCCGCTCTGCTTTGAAACAATCTAAGTACAAGGTTTGTCAAAAGAAGATGCAGCAGCATCTCAATGAGACAGAGAATGTGACAACCATGAGCATGGATTTGGATATCGATGAAGACAGCGACGATGATGAGGAGAAGCCGATGGTCATTCAGCCACCACAACCTCCGCCTCAGCCAGTCGAAGTAGAACCGATACACCACCAAGAGCCCAGGAGGAAACACCTTGGAGAAAGCAGGGATAGAGACAACAGAAGTAAGGAAAAGAGACGAAGCAAGCGACCTCAGATCAGATCTTCCTTGGTTCAAGTCTCTCCTAACACGAACCGTCCAGATCCTGAAGAGTTCCCCTGTGGCGAGAGCCTGGGAAGTTATCAGCAAGAGATGCCTCGATCTCTTCGATCACCCTCATACAGTTCTGGACCTTACACCAACGTGGTTGTTTGTCCGCCTACTAACTTTGACGATGAAGTCTCAGCCATATCTTTCATGGAAAGTGTTAAATATCAGCCTGTTCATAGTCATAACAGGCAGCAGCAGGTACCCATTGCCGAAGACTCGGAGAACACTCAAGAAACAAATGAGTGCATCAACACTAATAACTACGACTCCAAAGGTCGTTGCGCGAACCACCCGCAAATCCGCCTCAGAAAGAAGAAGTTGTTTGGGCGTGGCTGGAAGGTCCTCATGAACGCGTGCCCTGATTGTTGCGTAGATGAACTTCGCCGTTTCAAGAGCTCTGAGGCATGCAAACGAAGGCAGTTCCGATCATCAAGTCTTGAAGACCAAATAGGTGGAAGCGTTCGCAGTGCTCCTCTCCCTCTTAGAGACAACTCCATTAAGAGTATCAGTGATGAAACCGCGTCTCTCACAGCATCTAACAGTTCAAGCAGTAGTGATAGGTCCGCCAAGAATTCTAGACAGGAACGCGTCGGCATGCATCAAGTTGTCCCAGCTGCAGAGGTCAAGGAGAAGGAAGTCATCTTTGTTAGGCAAATGCAATGGACAGATGAAAGGGGCAGCGTTGGCATGTACACTGGTGAAGTTGATGCTGGCTTTACTCCTAATGGGAGTGGATCTCTACAGTACACCGATGGTATGGTTGTAGAGGGCAAATGGAAACGTGGTGAACACCGTCCCAAGCGCCGCTCACGAAGCAGCTCCCGTTCTCGATCAAGTAGATCAAGGAGTCAGTCCAAGACTAGAGTTAGTAGTAGTAGTGGTAGATCCCGCAGCTCCAGCAGATCTTCTGTTACGAGGACACGCTCACGTTCGGTGAGTGTCCAGCCTGTAGCTAGCCATTGCTGAAGATGAAGAATTAAGTAATTTTAGGTCATACATATTTCGCGCATTAGATCTTTAGTCATTGTTTGAAAGCCTGTTATGTATGCCGATGTGAGGAAGTAGAGAGACACTTCTTCTTCGATAGATGAGGAGGTTTGCGAATTGAGCTAAGTATTGTAGCTGGCTGACTAAAACTAGTTTGATACAATACTTAAAAGAAGGAAGACAAAGACATCGTCTCAGTATCCATCTACGGGTAACTCTATGTACAATCATATTAGTTCCTCTGTTAGATGCTACCTACACATATTGGTATATTTTGGCGCACTTGTCTACAAGACTCGTGTCGGCAAAAAACGCCGTTTCTTTTGTCGAGTTTGGCAAAATGTCATGGTCATGAACCTCCGCAGCGTCGAGACACTGTTGCCACTGTATCGATAGCCATGGACACCAGCAATATAATGATGGATGATCCTCCCCACGGGGGAATAGCACCGACGCCGGCACCCTCGCCGAAAAACCAATCTAAGAACAACCGCAAGAGGAACCACCTGTCGACTCCATTATTTTCCCCCGAGGAGGAGGCGGCGGCGGCGGCGGCTTATGGGTCAAATAAAAAAGTAGGTCACCATGAAGAGAGCGATACCGATATTGGAAGCGAGAACGGAGATGCATTCGACTCTGATTGCGAGGGAGATGAGTGTAGGGATAATAAAGGGTCCCACTCCCCTGCCGAGATGATTTCCACCAAGGTGAGGAGGCTAGAACTCTCCCAGGGAGTGAGAGGACATATGGACGTGAAGAAGTCATTATTTTCGCCCGGTCGTTCTTCTCCCAAATCAAAATCACTATTCCCAACTGCCACAGTAACAGCCCTTCCATCACCTCCTCGTAAATCGAATAAGGCGGCAATAATGCCACCACCGACAACAACGAAGAAGAGAGGTGGAGGAATTGGGGGACTCTATTGCAATACTGATGAATTTAACATGGATAGCAGCGATGATATAAGCCCTCGTGATGCATCCGAGTTTCCTTTTCTTGCCGACTCTTCGATGTCTATATGTGAGGAAAGTCATGAAGATGAATTTCACTTCTCAGTAAGTAAGAAACCTCCTAGCCCACCCCGCGGGAAGGGGAGAAGATTTGAGCGTGCAAATAGCTTCCTCCAAATGTTCAGTCAAGAAAGCGTTACAGAATCAGGAGGAGGCAATGAAGATGATTTTCTTCACAGACCAAGCAGACCCATGAAAGATGAAGAATACAGCATCGCATCTCCCAAACGCCCAATGCGCAATCGGATGGTACCAATGAAAGGAGATTTACAGCGTTCCTCGCCTTTCTCACGTTTTGCTGCAGACTTTGAAGTTGTCGGTACACTTGGAAATGGTGCTTTCGGATGTGTGTACAAGGTACGCAACCGAACGGATCTTCGGCTGTACGCCATCAAAGCTGCCAAACGTGAACCGAGGGGAAAGTCGGACAGAGACCGAATGCTCCAGGAAGTTTATGCGCTTGCTGCACTGAGTGACCAGACTAGCGCTGGAGCTATGCATATTGTGCGATACCATCAAGCATGGATGGAAGGTAATCGTCTGTATATCCAAACTGAATTATGCCAAAGTACTCTGATGGATGAGGTGTCGGAGGGTGCTATGAATGAGAAGAGGCTCTACAAGCTGCTTAGAGAAATTCTTCTCGCTCTGGACTACGTGCACCAGAGTGGCATGATTCATCTAGATATCAAACCTGACAATATTTTCATCAAGAATGATCAGTATAAGCTTGGAGATTTTGGACTTGTTAGTAAGATTGAAAACCACGATGATGTTGAAGAAGGAGACAGTCGTTACATGTCAATGGAATTGTTGTCAGGAGACCTTGAAGACTTGACAAAGAGCGATATATTTTCTCTTGGTGCCACTCTATATGAAATATGTCTTGGTAGAGGCCTCCCAGAGAATGGCCAAGAATGGCAAGACATCCGCAAGGGAGTACTGCTGCCAATGCGAAACAATTCATTCGATTTTCAGATGATTGTTCAGACAATGATGTCTCCCGAAAAAGAGGATAGACCAACAGCATCAGAGCTGCTCAAGAAGAGGCAATTGCTGAGCGAAGAGCAGCGTCAACTCATTGTAGAAAGAAACAAAGCCGAGGCTGCAAACATGGCTCTAAATGCTCAGATGAAACTGATGAAAGCAACTCCGAAGAAGATCCTGGCAAGAAGCAATACAATCTGCTGAGAAGGAGAAACAGACCAATCGGTTTGAAGAGGAATGGCGAGTTTTAAGTTCCATTTGTCTTACCTGTTAGATACATTTTAATGAAGCCTATCGAGGGTAATAAATTAAGTGATACATAGATTGAATTTGACCATAAACAGCATTGGCAGGTATTGTAACCTGATGTATGAGATTGATCATTTACAATACTTCTTAAGAGTACTTCTTCTTATGCAAACTTACTACCCCCTATCAACTAATCCCTATCGAAGATCTTACAACAATACAATCCAACAAAGTGATGGAGGTACACAAACGTAGTTATGGTAACACGACAACGAAATTAGCCCCCTTTTTTTAGTCGTTCACCTCGCCTCACTTCAAACAACAACTGGACCTGGAAGAACTATCAACGAATTCATCAACAGCACTGAAAATGGGAAGTGCAATATCTTCAGCAGCATCTTTAGCGGTGACATATTGTGCATGTTCATCTGCCTCTTCTATTTGTAATGCGTGCCTTGGCTCAACGTCGCCACAGACAACCGGACGACGCAGATCAGTTCTGTTGCTCATTCTCGCGGTTGTGTTATCTCTTGCCTTTCAATACTCACTGGCACCGGCAATATTGGAGAAAGGAGAGGGAAAATGGAGCATAATAGGGTCGACCATTGGGAAGCGCATGTTCAACAGCTGGACTAGCGGATGTGAATCTTATTACAGTGAAGATCAGATAGGTCAATGTGCCGCGAATGCTGGGGTCTTTCGACCGACCTTTCTCTCCTTCGTCTTCTTTGTTATTGCCGCAGTGACTTCTTCTATCCGACCTGATTTCAATCGTCATGTTTGGCCTGCTAAATTCACAATATATCTCTTATTGGTCTTTTTATCCATCTTCGCGTCGAACAGCCCATGGTTCTCTGGTGTATTCTTGCACATCGCTCGCATCGGTGCGACGGTATTTATCGTAATACAACAAATCATCATTGTTGATCTGGCTTATAATTGGAACGAAAACTGGGTGGGTAAAGCAGATGCATGCGATCGATTAGAATGGGGCAGTGGTGCATTTTGGCTTCGTGCTACAATTGGTGCATGTTGTGTATTTTACGTGATGGCATTTGCTGGGATTGGATTAATGTACCATTATTTTAATGGTTGTGGCTCCAATATCGCGATCATCACTATGACTCTACTAGGCATTATTGCAGTCACTGTGCTACAGCTAGCAGGTACTGAGGGAAGCTTGTTGACGTCGAGTGTTATTTCTGCCTACGCGGTCTATCTCGCCTATTCTGCCGTGTCAAAGAATCCAAACTCTTTATGCAATCCACAATTGTTTGAGCCTAATAATACTTACGATATGAGTATGGGCTTAGTGCTAGCTGCTCTCTCATTGGCATGGACCGGCTGGAGCTATACAGCTAACGATCGTATGAGTGCAGATGGACTGAAGCAAGCGCGTTCGCTGGGCACAAATGGAAGTTCATTTCGCCGAGGACAAGACCCACTTCTAGATGTTAACGATCCACAATTACAATACTATGACGAAAATCTGCCACCGTCTGGTTTGGCATTAGGAAGCTTAGATGACGATGACGATGACGATATTCTTTATTCTCATTCTTCCGAGGTCTGGAAACTGAATGCGATCTTGGCCCTCATATGTTGTTCGGTTGCAATGACTCTGACGACATGGGGATCTATTTCAGGAAGTGTTGATGAAGAAGGTACACACTCAGCTGCCAATCCTACAGTAGGGAAGCTGAATATGATTATGATTGCCATCAGCCAGTGGGTAGCCCTGTTGCTCTACACTTGGACACTCGTTGCACCCCGACTATTTCCTGATAGAGATTTCTCCTAAGAATTTGACAGATTGTGAATGTGAGTTGGACTGGATTAGGTGATTGTGCAAAAAGAGGAAAGGGAAGAAGATGAGTGTATTGTAGTAATTGTGTAAGAATTTGGTATTTGGTATGTAATAGTATGATTTAAGATTCAAATACGTTGAGTTTGGGCCCAAATAATACATTTCAGTTTGTTGCTCGCATCGAGATGAATACATACAACGTTACAGGCACAGGGCAAAGGTATACATATTTGTCACAGACACGCACACAAAAGTATGGCCAGAGCTCCTCAGATTTCCGGAATAAGCCTAATACTTCTAACGAAGCCTGGATATAAAGTACACAAAAGCAAAGCAAGAAAAAGCAAAGGTTATGTAGAGCTGCAAGATAAGACCCAAGCTCAAGACCATACTTCGACGATGACATGATGCAAAAAGTGACTAGCCCATTGGCGGAGTCGAACCACCGACCTCATCATTACTAATGATGTGCTCTAACCAACTGAGCTAAATGGGCGATTTTTAGCGATCTTTTTGCGATATAAACTGTTCGCTAATTCGCTGTTGAGGAAGGAATGCGAAGTAACAAATATAAAGTTAAAGTTGCATTAGTTGCATTTCTCTTTCAACCAAACTCCATCTTGCACGATATGAACATAAGATTCGTACTTCTGAATGTGCAGCAACACAGCTCCAACTACGCGCAGCTCAGCACATGATAAGTACGGAGGTACAAAGATGAGGGGAAACATAAGTTTAGAACTTGTTAGGAGTACAATACAACATACTATTCTGAGAAGGAGGAAGCAAACGTATCATCTTCTCCTCATGGCATCCTCAAGCAAACAATAACTTGAATGAGTAGTATTAGGATGTGTCATCATCTCATCTTCTTCCATTATTTATCAAGTCACATAACATTTCTACAAATGCCATTTGTAGCTTGCTTCATTCACGTGACATTTGTCATGGTCTGGTACCTATTAATGTTGTCCCAACTAAAAGTCCTAATGACTGACTCATCACACGTCATTCAACAGTGTGTTTTGGTTGGACTTCGCTTTGCTCGCTCGAATCTCTCTCACAGCTCACGCACATACAATTCCCCTCTTCCAGCGTTCCTACTTATTACACATCATATTTCAATAACTCTAACAGAAAAATGATCTACCGTTTCATTGTTGCCGCCGCCCTGGCCACCAGCGCTAATGGGTTCACAATGCCCTCGTCCTCCGCATCGACATCAACTCGTTTGTCTGCTTTGGATACTGATGCCTTTGAATCATCTATTGAAACATTTGATCCTCTGAATTTGTCGGAAGAGAACTCATCTACACACAACAACCGCGCGGCTGTTATCGCTGCCGCTGCTGCATTTATGACTCCTCTCTCAGCCAACGCTGCTGGTCCTGATTGGGGTATTTTTGAAGGGCGCACAGGAAGTTTGCTTCACCCTGTTGCTATGTTTACCATGGCCGCCTTTTCAGTATCGACAGGACTTCTCGGATTCCAATGGCGTCGTCAGCGCACTCTTGGTGATGAGATATCGAGCTTGAAGAAGACTCTTCCTGATTTGGCAGGTGCTTCCTCTGTCGCCGATGCATTGCAGAATGCTCAGAGCGCAGAAACAGTCGATTCTGCTTATGTTGCTAAACTCAAAGCTGCGATGCCTATTGAAAGCCAAATTAGTGAATTGCAAAAAGAGCGTAAAGACTTAGCAAGTGCCGGACCCAGGGACAAGCATTTCAGCCAAGGAGCGTTGCTAGCTTTCATTGGAACTGCATTTGCCATCGAGGTATGTTGTTCTTCCTTTTTAGATTATGGTGTAAATGTTCCATCTTTTCGTTACTAACCTTATCATGACTTCCTAATATATCTAGGGTCCACTCAACACATACGCACGCGCCGGAAAACTTTTTCCCGGACCTCATTTATATGCTGGAGCTGGACTTGTCGTCCTTTGGGCACTTGCTGCTTCTATGGTTCCTGCCATGCAAAAAGGTAATGACGCAGCAAGAACTGTTCACATCGGTGCCAATTTGGCTGGAATTGGCTTGTTCGGTTGGCAAGTTACTTCTGGAATCCCTATTCTGCTTAAGGTTGTTGAATTCACAAAGTGGCCTTAGATTCAGTGATATTTGAACAATTCTTGGCGTTGCGAAAACTACTTATGATAAGATAATAATGATTAGAAACCAATGTTGTAGCCTGATAGACACATACTGCGAATGTACCTTACTGTACTGACTGTGGAAGCAATAGCATTCAATTTAGATTAAACTTTGGTGCCAGACCAGGGTTGTTGACACAAAACACACTGACTCTTTCCAGAGCTTTGAAACCACTTGTACAGACATGTCGTGTGGAATCGGTTATTGCAAGTCTTGCACTCTAGATTGGGCATGGCGTGAGTTTTGATACACAGAACAGAGTAGCACACGGGGCATGGCTCTACACCATCAAACTCTTTATCAACATTTTGTTTCCACAACAACAAAGCTTCCAGAACATTGCCATCTTGATTGTTCAGCATGAGCATGATCTGCAGGGCCCACCTTCTCCAACGACTTGAGGGAATGCCCAATGTCTTCTGACAGTCAACTTCGACGTTACGCAAAGGGAAAGTGGGTGGTATCCTGATCATCACACTTAGTTGACACTGCGGAGAATTGGCGTGGATCAGCATTAGAAAGGATTCAAAAAGCAATGGAAACGAAAAGGGTAACAAAATCCAGCTTCTTACCTCGTCCTGTTGATACGTAGCAACTACCTCGCGACTGGCGCAGCTACCATTCACTGCCATTTCGTCAAAGCATGTTGCCTTTTTGATACGATCTAATTCACGCTGCAACGTTGCAGGGGCAACTCTCTTCTCAACAAAAGTGCTAAACTTTTGTTGCCAATACTTTGGACAATCATCATTAAACCATGTCTTGACTAACGTTGGAAGAGCCTCAACCGTTCGGAACAACACAAGCAATGCAACTTCACTAGCTACAAAATCAGTGCTGGTATCCAATTCAGTGCACCCAAAAATATCTTCCTTGTCACCCTCTCCCAAATCTGTTTCAGACAACGCGATTTCCATGATGACTCCTAAAGCATTGGTCTTTTTGATAAAGGCACCTACTGAAGACCTGTTTCTCATGTCAGCTGATCCTGCCGTATCCATAATGTTTAGACAAGTAATCCACGCCAAAAGATATCCTACCAGCGTATCTTTGTCTTCATGTTCAACGGATGAAGCTCTTTCACCCATAGATTTCAGAAGAGACATCAATTTAGCAGGCAGCCACGAAGCTGTAGCACGAATGTCGTCTTCCAATTCTACAGCTTCCTCATCATCCATGCCAACCTTCCACGCTGCAAATTGCTGTTGAACTATTGAATCGTCTGTCTCAAGAGAATCTTCATCAGCATCAGTAGCGAATACATCCAAAATTTGAAATGCACACCATCGTTTCTGAGGTGAATTTAGGCAATCTACTAGCTCATTCGAACATGTTTTTGCTGCTTGCAAAAACATAGAGCGAAACTTCTTGCCCTTTGTTCGAAGCAGGGACGAAAATTTATCAGTCCATGCACTGGAGACCGAGTGATGACTATTAACAAAGCACCGTGTCAACTGTGCCAACACTTCTTTCTCGTCTTCACTTTCAATAAGCACGGGATTTGTGAAGCCACTTGACGTCACTTCCACCGACGCTGCAGCATTCAAAATGTAAATAGAATTGGACATAGGATCGCCATTTTGCAATAAAAGGTCACCGAGTAAACGAATCGTTGCCAATGAACGCCGGTAAGTTTCTTCGTCTGTGATCGTATGAAGTGCCACGGTCAGCCACATTGCGACACTTGCGTGGAATGGTTGCATAGGGCATGACTGTTGGGCTGTGATCCAGCCAGGGTTTTCGTATAGGTCAAGAATTTTGCTAATAGACCCAGAAGGATCAAGCTTCAGTGCAGTCACATTTTTCCATGATGGCGTGGTATAAATACCATACCCCATCGATAGCGAGAGAGAGCGCAATAATGGAATGCAGTTATCGAGGGATAGCTCATTGACGGGAGCTGTCATTGTATCGCAGAGGAGACTCTCGATTGAAGACACCATTTTGAATACTTCGTACTTGACACTGCCAAGACCCAACGCAGCAAAACCGCACTGAGATATGATGATGTTGACGCACTCGGCAGCAACCTCATTGACACCGATATCGTTTGGAAGTAGAAGTTTATCCACTATGCACCGCCCGAGCCGATCCCTGACTTCGGAGTTATCGTTGGACACTAAGCTTTCCAATCTCTCGTTGCTTTGGGGATTAGGGGATCGCTTGAGTTTCTTCGCGACAGTCTGTTTCTCTGCATTTGATTCATCCACTCTGATTGTGAAGTATAGGTCTGGAAAATCATCAAAATGAACTTTTACCACAGTTGCCTTTACTCTTTTTTCTCCTTCTGCCTTTTCATACCAAAGTGAATCTCCTTCTTTTACAGATGTTGGATTAACATCGTCCTCGATCTCATGCGTTCCCTCCGTGCCTCGAAGCGGACAAAACAAGAGAGACATTAGAAATGTCAAAGCAGTAAGCGTCCGATTCAAAGTATCATCGTCGTTGGAAAGTTTCTTGTTTGCAAGCGAAGAAAGCAAGTCAATACCATAGACACAACATCCTTCGAGGACTGACTCTGACACATTGCCAACTATGTCGACAAATTGCTGATTGCGGACTGTGCGACTCTCAAAAGAGTTAGTTAGTGCACCGTTGGTCTCTGAAATGCAGCGTAAGATGTGCACAAATAACTTCTCATCTGCATTTTTGAACAAAAGCTCCTCACGGTCCTTTGCCTCAACTAAATAAAGTAGATACATCAGACAAAGGAACAGAAACTCCGACTGGTTTCCGGAATCCCACAGCAACGCGTCGTGTAAACCAACACTCTCAAGACTTTTTGATTGAGAAATGTCAAGAAGCTTCTTTGCACGTGTAGCCCAAGCCTCAGAAACGAGTTCCAACACTGCATGATCTGTTGGCGGTTGACTTTTAACTTCACCACAAAGACTCGACGACGCACGCACAATAAATTCTTCTTTCAAAGGACTCAACTTCAACAGATTGGCAGCTGTTTCACTCCAAATTTTGCCACCTTCTCGCCACGATTCGAGCAGAAGCTTTACTACTTCATCATCCGAAATAAAGTTAGTGGCTTGGATAGAGTTAAGAGAGAGAAGTGTCTGTAGTAGCACGTTCGCTCCCGACTCGTCCTCGTGCATGAGCGTTCTATCGCCATCGGCGTTGAAGGTACTCTGACAACACGAAATAATCCACTGCTTCACAACAGTAGTAGAAACAAGGAGGCCAAAAGAATGTGAATGGCTTGAGATACCTACGCAAGTTCGCAAAAATAATGACAAGTCTCCCTTCCTCAAAACATGTGATTCTTCTTCATCATCAGCATCTTCATTGTGGTCTCGCAATAATATATCATGTGAGCGCCTAAACGAGTTCGCAAATTCATTGGCAGCATCAGCAGCGAAGTTGTCGAGAACCTTGCACTTCACGAAGTTTTCATTATCGCAATTCAAACAATTGTCTCTTTCGTAACTAATCATTATTAGCAACCCGTCTGCAATTGTTGTGTAGTCACAATACGCCTTTATTAACTCACGAAGCACAGTTTCCCAGATCTCAGTCTGTCTGGAGACGGAAGTCATTGAATATAGGCATAATTTGAGTATTTTGAAGTCGACACCAACAGAAGAACGTTGTGACATTGACCCGTGGACCAATATCCATCGAAGCAAATCGTTCAAAATGAAGTCTTCCACCGAAACAGTTGATGTAGTAGATTCACCCATGCTGACAATGGGGAATAGATTATCGATTCCATAGCAACGAATGATGGCTAGCAATAATCCCCCATCGTCTTTTTTGCATGTCTTATGGCTGTAGTCAGTGATATTGGATGTGATGGATCGGAAGAGGTTTCTGCATGATGGCAGTAGATGGCTTGACGATCCTGACTGTCGTGTAGTTGATAAATGATCAATCAAGCACTTGAAACGTCGCACCTGCTGAGGCTGATTTTTCTCGAGAACAAAAACATTTTGCAACCCTGCCTCTTCCCACAACCATTGAATTTGATTGATTCCTCTTTCCTTCATATCAACATTAGATGAAGCCTCGTCCAACTTGAGCAAATCTCGTGATATTGTTGCGGATAGGTCATCAAGGGCGGTCACTGCAGATCCAGTGGCATTCGGCAATCCAGTCAAATAAAATGAGAGAGTCTCCATTAAAAGCTTTCCACACTTTGTCCATGACTGCAACGAAAATAGTGGGTACGAGTCCTTTGATTGACGAAGTAGCAAAAATGTGATGCACTCTATCACTGCAGACACAATAGCTGATTTGTCAACAACACTTATAGCTTCATTTCGACCCTCCCACAAACTCTCGACCACTGTAAGCGGTGCCGGAGAATCTACATTGTCATTCTCTTGACGAGGTAAGGAAGCAACAAGAGGCAGTATCATAGGACTCCATGCAGATGCAGGAGCACCATAACACGCCCGTCGTAGAGATTTACTGAGTGATTTTGTGAATGCCACAGAGTCCAATTTCTCCCATAGAATATTGCTGTGTTCATTGCGCAATGCTGCAAAGTAAGTCAACACCATTTCTAGTAATGGCGAGAAACTGGAAGATTCCTTTTCAGAAGAAAGTAGATTGGGTATCAAAGGAGCCATCTTCAAATGAGCAGCTGACTCCGATAGGATGAGGGATGGCGCAAACTGACATATCTTCCCAACGAGATTGTAGGCCTCTCTCCGGAACGATCCTCGGGAGCTTTGGAGTATTCTACTGATGGAAGATGAGTCTGGAAAACTCTCCATGTCGACGTATGACTGCTCTGCTGCTATAGTCTCGGGATAACACTGCACCAACCAGCCTACGCCAGACAACACAGACAATATTACTCTTTCATAGCACTCCTCCATTTCTTCTTTCTCTGATTCATTGACAACCGGCGCATTTTCTGCTTTATTCTTTTTGTTCTTTCCGGCATTGGCAGTGCTCCTATTGCTAACTCCTGACGATGTAGATTGGGCAGATGTTGGATTGATTACGTCTTGAAGAGAAGATGCGCGTTTGCAAGTTAGGATGGCTTTTGAATATTTACAGGTAGCTTCTTTGATAACTTTCGTAGATGCTTCAGTTTCATTTGCAATGATCTCTGTAATAAATGCCGCTGCATTTTTCGCAACTTCAGCGGCAGGATCTCCTCGAGAAGCAATCCAAGCCATGCCTACGGTGGTTGCAGCTGGGCAAAATGTTGTGTCGTCACCACTCTCTCCAACGAAAAGACCCATCCAGGCTTTGGGTACATGATCCTTTGAAGCTGTTAATGCTTTGTACGACCCAGCACGCACAGAGAAGTTATTGTCATAACTGTAGGTGACAAAAACAGAAATCAGATGAGATATAAAATGCCAAGGAGTGATATCGACTATTCAGAAAGAGACCACAAAACTTACCCCAATTTAGTCTGGTGTAAGAAGACAAGATGACACAACGCAGCAATTTTCTCAAGACGGGGGTAATCCTCTGCTTCGCTGCCTGCTGTTTCCTTCGAGATAGGAGGAAAGACGCATTGACTCAACTCCTCTAATGCACGCACTTTGGTTGCAGGATCACGTTTTTGCCCAATTTTTCGAAATAAGAGAATCAGCCTTGCATCCGACCCAGTGTAGAATGGTGACGGTTGAAATTTGTTCCTACGATTATTACCGTCACCAACCGAGGAGTTTTTCTTCGACTCTGCTTGCCTCCTTCTTGCAAGTGTGGCTGCAGCAGTCGTACTTGCAAACGAGTCAGCTTTTGCAAATTCCGCGAATCCACTGAAACCACTCATATTATTATTGCTCGATGATGGGATAGAATGCGCTTGAGGAGGAGGAGGAGGAGGCGCCGACGTCGATATTATCGAGATGAGTGTGCGGCTCCGTCAGCGGGGAAATGGTCAGAAAAGAAGAGCGGGGGGAGACGTGGCGCGCCAATTCTGACGGACTTGAACTGTCGACTTGATGATTGATCAGATTCATGACCTCTGCAGTCTGCAGACCTACTTACTTAATCTTAGATGTATTGTAATAGACTGACTGTTACTTGTTTAGTTGTTGTTCGGCTCAAAGCTGAGTTATTCTGAAACTGAGGACCAAACGACACTACAACTTCTTATCTAGCGCATTTACATGCCACCTCCTTGCATTGCTTGCATAGCTGCTTGCATCATTTGAGGATTCATTCCACCCATTCCTCCGCCCATCCCTCCCATTCCACCACCACCCATCATTCCCATCATTTGTTCCATCATACCCATCATGCTTGGAGGTGGTTGAATGTCAAAGTATACCCTGCCAATCTTGGTTGTATAACTCTTGATAATGCTAGATTGGTGCATCGTACCCAACTCCGCCCCGAAATTGCGCACCAGCCATGTGAAAAGGGGAGCAGTCTTTACATCCTTTTCGCAGATTCTCAAAAGCATTGAAACAAACATGACATGGCTGGGAGCTTTACCGTCTGCCTTATCCAAATAACTCTTCTTGAGTTCATCCTCGGACCGCGTTTCAATATCTTTCCAAAAGGAGCTCACCAATTTAGTTGCATCTCTCAAGTTTTCAATGGCAAGAAGCACTAGTACAGCACGAGTGAGAAGTGCATCCCTCTGAGCCGGAGGGCATTCGTGTCCCATTTTCATTTCTTCATCAGTTGGGGCTGGTAAAGACTTCAACTTGTCAATAATAGTCGAAACCTTTTCCGCCAAAGCATAATGTGTTACCGCGTCATATCTGAGTTCAACTTCTAAATCTTCTTCCTCCTCTTCGTCATCGTCCTGCGAAGCTGCGGCATTCTGCCTATCAGCTTCAGATCCAATAACAGCCTCATCACAACTCATACTCCAACAATGATCCGCAAGAACAGAATGCATCCCCAAGGCACCATGCCGGGTATCTCCCAAATCATTACTCCACTTCAATCCCTTGATTAAAAATTGCTGATGGAGCCTTTGCAACCGTCCTCTCTCGGCCGGGTCCATGGTAGTATCCTCCTCCAACGCCACACGATAGGCCGCATCCAATTCAGCGAAGCGATCCACCCACTTTTGAGAACAAGCCGTGTGAGTCTCGCTCAATACCTGCACCAACCCCATCATTAGCTGCGAGGAAACACTCACGCGTCCGCTCTTGGTCAATAGGGTGAGGGATGACGTGTATGCAACCTCGGTAGCCTGGGCAAAGTTTCCGATCTTTACATTTCGTCGGACTGCCGATTGGGCGAGTTGGAGGGCCTCGTAGGCCACTGCTTCTTCCTTTAGGGTCGGATCTTTGAGGAGCGCATCGAGGCGTACTTGGATGGGATCAGCGTTGCCAGATTTGGCTGCGCGTTGCTTTCGTCGGCGGGCTGCGGCGGCACTCATTGTTGTTGTTGCTATGCAGATACGTTCTACGGGGGTCTTTTGATGAAAGATAGAAGACTCTTCACTTTTTTGCGAGTCGGCAAAGGGAGATTTTTTGCGCGAACGGACAGACCTGACATCTTCCTCTCTCGCTCCGCTTGAGGTTGAAGGGCTGCCGCGAGATACCATGCCATAGTACGCACTAAGCAACCTTTACTTCTGCTGGCAGATCTGGGGCAATGGCGAATGTGCAAATAGTGGCGTAAAATATACAATAACTATATAGAGAAGAGATGATGACGAAACACATCAGCCGAATACATATGTGCGATTGCAGTCGGCACATCATCCCATCCAAGAAATGCTTCTTCCTCCAGAAAAATTGCATAATAATTCTCTTACTGTTCATAAGTCGATCAGTAGCATTGATAATTCCTTCCAATTCGATACCAGTTATAAATAGACGTATACAATCATACAGCAACAAAGAGAATGTCGCAGTACTGTTTAGTAGATTAGACAAGTTCGATTCTGAACCTTCAACGGCACAAGATGTCGCAGATGATGATGATGTAGACTACGCAACAATAGATACCAAACAAGACAGGGAAAAAGATGATCTCACTGAAGAAGATGAAGCCGATGACTACATCGGCAAATTTATTTCAGATGCACTGGAAGAAAAATCATCTACTGATGAAAAGTCGTCAGAAGATGAACCCTCAGCAATTATAGAAACTAAACGAATGATAGAGAAGCAACAAGAGCAAATTGATCTCCTTATGAATATGGTCAAGCAACAAAACCAGGGACAGCTATCACCATCATCTCAAGGAGACAACAGCCGCTCCAGATCTAGTATTCACCAGTCATCTCAATCATTACAACCAAAACCATCGACGAATGTAGCTCCTCTGAAAGCTAATCTGTTCATCGATGGAACGTGGCTATACTATTCGCTGAATACAAGAAATCCAGACCGATGTCCAATTATTAAGAAGTTTGGCAAAGGGTGGCAAAATAACTACAAAGTTGATTGGCTAGCTCTACCCAAGTTAATATGTTCTCAGATGGAAAAGCAGCGGTATAGCAAAGTAAGTCAAATGTTGAGTTGGGGATTTCATATGCAATTTCCATTATCATGATACTTATCAACACGTGATTTGTACCATTCACTTCGTTCATTAGACATCGTTTACAAAATCAGAGAGACCCATAGAGATAGCTAGAATCATGGTGTTTACGTCAGCAAAAAGAGAAACCGACCCCAACAGTATTCGAATGAGAATGTTTAGAGATATGGCCAATGCAAACTACGACGTCCACATGATGGAGACAGTTGGCCAAGGTGAAAAATGTGTAGATATCCAACTCGCTGTAGAGATGTTACACTATGCTACAGTTCCAAATGCATATGATGTAGCAATATTGCTCAGTGGTGATAAAGACTTCGTGCCAGCTCTTGTGAGGACACGGCAAAAAGGGAAACAACTATGCATAAGTAGTATGAGAGCAGGATGCAACAGGGTGTTATACGAAAGCCCACACATTCGAGACTACGATGTCGTCTGGCTAGAAAGCTGTTTAGATGAGCTAATTGTACCAATACCAGCAGAAGAACGCAGTCGGAGAGACAGAGCTGGGTATGCATCTGTATTTACAATGATGAGGGTATTGCGAGACTTCGTCGAGGCACTTCCAAATAACGAATGGGTCAGCTCTCGTGACATTGGAACATATCTTAAGTCAATACAGATTGCGGACTCAAATATGTTGGAAGAATTGAAGCAGTCGCACGGAGGCTTGAGAACATTTCTGATGGAACGTGCGTGCAACTTATTTGATGTACAATTTCCTGATGAGAGAGTTACCCGCACACCTGGAGACCACAGCTTCTTTGTCAGAGTGAAAGGGGATTCTGACGAAACCTTGATTAATGAGTTCAAACGAACACAATTCTTTACGAAGGAAGAGAAAATATTCTTGGAAGAGTATAAAAAGGACAAGTATATCTTGGATGATTCATATCAACACACTGCTACGTCATTATTGGAAATGAAGCACCACCCAAATAAAGATGGTAGGCAAGAAGCAGACATCGACGCAGATTTAGTCGATGGAGCCTCTGCCAATGCTTTAGACTACTCCCAACTTACAGTTGCCAAGCTCAAAGAGATATGCCGCGAAAAGGGGCTGCCAGTATCTGGGAAGAAAGGCGATTTGATACAAAGACTTGAGGAAGATAGACAGCTTGAATATGAAATAATCAAGAAGCAACAAAAACAAGCTAGAGAAGCTAGAGAAGCTTCAGTGAAGAGAAGTAACAGACGAGTTCAGACGCAATCAGAGAAAAACTCAAGATCAGCAGCTCATGTCAGAGAGAAACCTTCCGTACCCGGTAATGTCTACGCAGCATCACTTCCTCAACTAGATGCTAGCAGGTATCGCAACGCTCGAGTCAAAAAGGACACCGCTGTAGATCCTGCTGTCAAATCCCATCTCGAGGCTCTTGTAAAAGAGTATTTAACTGCATCTGGCGGAACTGCTGGATCGCGAGACATTGGCAGATATCTTGCAGCCAATAGTGACTCTCGCAGAGGCAATCGATCAGCTCTAACAGAGCTGAAAGAAACGTACGGCTCACTGTTGACATTTATTCTGACGAAGCAGAATTCATTTTTGGTGCTAGACAAAAGCCCTGGCTATGGTGGCGATGAGGGCTTTCCAATCAAATTGATCAAATAATTTTTAACTCGTTACTAAAGATTTGCTAGCCCAGAATTTTCAGCGAAGCAGTGTATCTAATTGGCATGCAAGTTTGATTACCTCTCTAGTCCATTCCACTCTTGACGAATTTGATCTCGAAGAGAAGCAGCTTTGGCGGCAGCTCCCGACAGAGCATTCACCCACTCACACCCATCCGCAAAAGTGCTACCCGCATCATCGTCGACAGCAAAGAGTAGTTTGCATACCTCTTTATCATTTTTGGTAGTAGAACCTTTACCCTCATACCCATTATTGAATAGCATCGACGACCCCAAAAAACGAGCGGCATCCAATCGAAAGTGAAAAGACATTGTGCCATCAGGAAGGCACGGCTGGCAGGTTGTTTCAGAGTAGATCAAATACTTCAAACTCTTTCTTCTATGAGTCAGTGGGCTGTCGTCATCTGTTTTCAACAGGATACTTCTATCTTCTATCGACAGCCAGCCTGAAGGGTGCAATTTGCAATAAACTCGAAGGAATCCCTTGCGATGGATCGATACTTTTCCGTCATCATTGAATAGTGGTGTCGCATCACAAGAATCACAAGAGAGGAGCAGGAATCCCTCCTTGACGATATCATTTCGATCTTCCACAAGAGCAGTTTGCTTCACAGTAGAGATCTTAGTCCGCCGCCTCTTCTTTCTGTTTCCTTCTGAAAGTACAATATTGTTATTGGATTCGTCACCGTCACCACCATGATTGGATCCAGATGATTCAGGCAGTGGTATATCTCCTTCTCCTCTTGACTGCTCTTCAATGTCTTCCGATGGAATTTCTATATCATCATATTGTGCGTTATCTATATGATCTGTAATATTCATAGAGACTAATCGTTCACCACGAAACCAATGCCGTGTCCATGCGTTCCTTTCAAATCTGGAGCAAGGAGGATCTTGCTGTACAGGAAGATAGCAACATTCATGCAGCACTGATGATCTACAGTGACGCTCCAAGATTTTACTTTGACAAAAAGGCAGTGGCAAATGGCCATCATCATGCCAGTCATAGTTGGAGACTAAGTCAGGTTCAGAACGATCGTAATCATGAATATCATCACCCCCTGCAGAGAACAAATTTGTGGAAGCTCCTCGACTGCTATTTTCTGCAACACTTTTTGCAGTACAGATTCTCTCCAATGCTTGCAAAAGCAGAATGCAGCGTCGTGCTGTGGAAAGAAGCCCTTGCTCTATTGCTGGTGAAAGCACAGGAATGTGATCCGCCGCAGTCCGTATCAAAGGACAGTTCTCATTCTTTGTCTGTCGACATGGTTGTTCTATGCTGTCATCTATTTGAGTTGCAGATGCGGCTGATGTTTCCCGCTCTGGCAGCAGTTCTAATAAGAGACATGATGTCACAAGCAGAGCGCGGTAAACATCTGCTATATTTTGCACTTTGTTCCAGTCAATTTGAGTGAGATCTCCCCGTGATAGCGATGATGTCATAGATGCGGCATGATCTAAAAGATCATATGCCCGAATAGCATCGGCAGCACTGATTGTTCTAGGCGCAAAACAAGTGGACTCTTCAAACTTTACTTTCTTAACTACAGGTTCCGTTTCATTTTCATCATCATGAATTTCATGGTGCGAAGTGTCTTCATCTCTGTCCATATTATCATCAGCACGAGAAGATTTATTATTATGTGCATCTGACAGCCATCGAGGCGGATCTATCAGGTCCATCGCGCGCTCAAACAGTGTAGATGGTTTGCAGTCACAGCTTTGCGGCTCCATCGTTGCGCAAGGCTAGCGTAGCACAGCAAGACAAAACCACCTGCAGATTTACACCTTTATTTTGTGGTTGTCAGCTGTGTTATGATGTTGACGGCTGGCTGCGCGGCTAATGATACTACGCGGTTTTATCTCCATGGTTTTGCGTATGATCGGCAGGCGGCCAAAAAGGAGCCCGATCAGGGGGAAGGGGGGACGCCCCTTCAAAGCATTACCTCTGCATGCAAATATCAGAGAATTTATTTAGCGCATTCGAATGAGAAGCGCAGAATGTAATCAATAAATCGGGCAGCCACATCAACCATGCCTGAATGCTTTTGGACCCGGAAGGTATGTCATGATGTGGCCAGCTCACACTCAAAATCACACAGCGAACTGCGCTAACACCTTCCATAAAATCAGAATCTGTGCTGAAGCATTGCTATCAACATTAATATCAGCATAGCACAACCATGTTTATTGTAAAGAGAGACGGAAGGCAGCAGAGCTGTCAATTTGATAAGATCCAGAGCCGCATATCCAAGCTATGCTACGGCCTCGACCAAAAGGTGAGATAGGTTGCACGTCTTTGCATCTATGGTGCATGTGAAAAAATGATATGTCATGTCATGATGTACACTTAACTAACGACCACCATGTTACTCTCACCCTCTCTATTCTAGTTTGTGAATGAAGCCATCATCTCACAAAAGGTGATCCAGGGAGTCTACCCAGGTGTCACTACCATTGAGCTCGATGAACTTGCCGCACAAACCGCCGCATCATTTGCTACACAACACCCCGACTATGCCATCCTCGCCGCCCGTATTGAGGTTTCCAACTTGCACAAAATGACAGAGAAATCATTCTCAAAGGTTATGCACGCCTTCCGCTACTACAAGCACCCCAAAACTGGAGAGACCGCCCCTCTCATCTCCGAAGAAGTCTACAATGTCATCATGGCCAACAAAGACACACTTGACGGGTACATCATCCATGACAGAGACTTTGAATTCGACTATTTTGGTTTCAAGACTCTCGAAAAATCATACCTACTCAAAATTGATGGAAAGATTGCCGAGCGTCCTCAGCACATGCTCATGCGTGTTGCTGTCGGCATCCACATGGATGACATGGACCGTGTGAAGGAAACATATGATCTTCTGTCTCAGCGATACTTTACCCACGCGACTCCTACCCTTTTCAATGCTGGCACACCCAACCCACAAATGTCTTCTTGCTTCCTCACCTGTATGAAGGCCGATTCTATCGATGGTATCTACGACACTCTCAAGAATTGTGCTATTATTTCAAAGTATGCCGGCGGCATTGGTATGTCAATCAGCAACGTCAGAGCTAGCGCCAGTTACATTAGGGGTACCAACGGATCATCCAATGGTATTGTACCAATGCTTCGTGTATTTAACAACACTGCTCGCTACGTTGACCAAGGAGGTGGAAAGCGCAAGGGAAGTATTGCTGCTTACATTGAGCCATGGCATGCTGATATCTTCGCCTTCCTTGATTTGAGGAAGAACCATGGAAATGAGATGGAACGCGCCCGTGACCTTTTCTACGCCCTTTGGATTCCCGATCTTTTTATGGAGCGTGTTCAATCAAATGGCGATTGGACCTTGATGTGCCCCAATGAGTGCAAGGGACTTGCCGACTGCTGGGGTGATGAATTCAAAGCCCTCTACGAGAAGTACGAGCGTGAGGGCAAGGGACGTAAGACCATCAAGGCTCAGCAGCTTTGGTTTGCCGTCTTGGACTCCCAGGTAGAGACCGGAACTCCTTACATGCTCTACAAAGATCACTGCAACAGAAAGTCTAACCAACAAAACCTCGGAACCATCAAGTGCTCCAACTTGTGTACTGAAATTGTGGAGTACACCGCACCTGATGAAATTGCCGTGTGCAACTTGGCAAGTATCAGTCTTTCCAAGTTTGTGACTCCTGCTGGACACTTTGGGGAAGAGGGTCACTTCGATTTGGACAAGCTCAAGGAGATCTCCAAGGTTGTGACAAACAACTTGAACCGTGTCATTGACAACAACTTCTACCCTGTTGAGGAGGCCAAGAGGTCCAACATGCGTCATCGTCCCATTGGTATTGGTGTTCAGGGTTTGGCTGACGCTCTGCAAATGATGAAGCTTCCTTATGACTCTGCGGAGGCCCGCAGTCTGTAAGTCATTGTGATCAATTGAAACTGTTTTATCTTGTCGAGAGGAATTATTCCTCACAAAAGTGCATCTCTTCTCTTTACAGGAACAAGGATATTTTCGAAACAATCTACTTTGGCGCCTGTGAGGCAAGTATGGAACTTGCTGAGGCCGATGGAGCATATGAGACTTTCGAGGGATCTCCTGCAAGCAAAGGCATTCTCCAATTCGACATGTGGGGTGTGGAACCAAGTGGTCGTTGGGACTGGTCGGGACTTAAGGATAAGATCGCAGAACATGGAATGCGCAACTCTCTCCTCATGGCTCCTATGCCTACTGCCTCAACTGCTCAGATTTTGGGAAATAACGAAAGCACTGAACCTTTCACTTCGAACATGTACAACCGTCGTGTCCTTGCTGGAGAGTTCACTGTTGTGAACAAGCACCTCCTCCGTGACCTTACTGCTAATGGCTTGTGGACGGAGAAGGTTCGTAACAAGATCATTGCCGATGGTGGATCAGTACAAAACGTTGCTGAGATCCCAAAAAGCATCCGTGATGTTTACAAAACTGTTTGGGAAATCCCTCAAAGGGTAATTTTGGATATGGCCGCTGACCGTGGTGCCTTCATTTGTCAGAGTCAGAGCATGAATGTTCACATCGGTGAACCCAGTACATCAAAACTGACATCTATGCACTTCTACGCTTGGAAGAAGGGACTAAAGACTGGTATGTACTACCTCCGCACTAGACCTAAGGCTGATGCCATCCAGTTCACCGTCAACCAGGAGATGCTCGCAGAAACCAACCAAAACCCAGCTGAGAACTCATCCCCGAGGAAGAGTCCTACTTCCGTTGCTAGTGGCAAGGTTACAGTGGAATCAAAATTTGCAACTCTTGCTATGAAGGACGAGGAAGAGGAATGCCTAAACTGCGGTGCGTAAGTTGTCCGCCAAGTTTTGATCCAGTGTTTTGGGGTATTAGATAGATATTATACATGATTATGAAGTAACTTTAAATAAGTGTTTTTGTTGAAGAGTGTCGCTTTCATCTAAAAGTTGGCAATTAAATTGAGCTCCTCCACTTCAATGTCAATGCTACCAGCAATTCCTACCGAACCACTTCGACCTTCAAGGTCCATTCCGAGGACAAGTTCGGGATTGGGCACGTCTACATTTGTTTTCACTTCCACCTTAAAGCGTTCTTCTTCATCCAACTTTAGCACCGGTATAACAGAGAAACGTTGGTTGCCATTGAAGGGAGACGAAGTGACACGACCGATTGCTCCAGCATTGTTCTCTGTTCGGATACCGAATCTGACTCCACCTGACTTTTGCAGTATGGAATATGCAGCGCACAAGTTAAACCGAGTAGCCGCACCAACAGTGTCGGCAAACATCCAAGACTTTGAATACTCAATAAGCACATCATTGTCATCTTCATCATCATTGCTCTGAACTTCCTTGATAGTGAAGCGTCCATGAATGAGCTTGTCTTCACAGCAAGCTCTAAATCTCCAACACCCTCCACTCAGTCGATACGTTTCAAAGTCTGCGCCTACCCTAAAAATCACTCCAGGAACAGACCACGCTTTTCTAATCTTCAAAATTGTCACAGGATCACAATGAATATTGATACGAGGTATACGAACTCCAGTTTTTGATTCCGTCCAGGATCGCAGCGAATCAATATGAGCACCTAATCCAAACATCACTTTTGATTGGTCGTCGTCTGGAGTGTATTGATTTCTTCTTTTACGGCTACGGCTCCGTCTCTGACGAATCCGCTCACGTTCATAACCCATATCATCATACTCATCATCACTAAAGAAAGAAAACGAGGGAATGTCATCATCTACATCCGATTCAGATCCACCATTATCTTCATGACGTCTTCTTCGCGTTCGTGATCGTCGACTGTCATCTACGCTGTTGCTTCGACCTGATCGACGTCTTTCATTATTTGATCGGCGGTGCTGAAATTGGTCACTTATTATTGGAATATCCTCTTCATTATTATTTGTTGAATATACATTACTTTTGTTACCCGAATGTGGACCAGTTGGTATGTTGGCTTGAGCAACAAGAAGGACATTTCCGATGAGGACTAGGAAACAAAGTCGCCTAGATATTATGGTTTGCGCTTGAATCTTCCAACACATTGAATTCTGCAGTGATGCCTTGTTGCTCAATCAAGCAACTACCAAGCTCGGCTGCTTAGATCTGCCTCAGATGCTCTAGCTTGTGTAGATAAGTAGATATTGTAGGCACGCGACTGAAGAGCTTGGATTTTCGGATTTTGAATTTTGATTCCGCCGGATTTTGCCTTGCTGCTCCTCTTTCTTCTCTCCTTTCGCATGCTGTCTCTATTTTAGCCCTCACTCTTCTCCTCCGCCTTCTCTTTTCTCTTTTTGCGCCGCTGACGTACTACAAGCAAGATGCGTGTTCTCCCACCATGATGCTTTTGCAGGGCATCACGCGCCGATCAACCGGATCCTGTTCCCCTGCTCCTTTGATCTTCCTCCTCTTCCAGTAGCCCACCTCTACATCGACAGAGACACTACTTTCACCATGAAGTTCTCCGCAGCAGTATCATTACTTTTCGTCGCTTCGGCCTCGGCCTTTGCGCCAGCATCTGTTGGACGTGTGAGTTATCCTTGCAGTGAAGTCAATGTTATTGCTCTCCAAATGCTCTCCAATTGAGCAGAGTTGGTCGTGAAATTTCGTTTTATGACAGCCAACAAACATCATTCCTTCGTGTTTGGATACTGCCTACATGAAATTATTATCATCTTATGCTGACTTCTTTTGTTTCTCCTCTCATCCATATCATGTTTACATCACAATATTTCACGTCAAATCAAAATCATAAATAGTCCGCAACTCAAATTGCCGCTGGATCCAACCAAAACCCCTTCGGTAATGTTAAGTCACTTGAGTACACCGGTGGAGACGATCCTAATAGCTCTAACTATGGCCGTCTTGCGGAAAAGTTGAACGAAGCCGACATTGAAAGGAGAAAGATCCAAGAAGAAGCTGATCGCAGGGAGCGTGCTGCTGAGATCCGTCGTGAGGAGCGTTTGGCTAAGATCGCATACATGAACGATATGCCTGATTCTCAACCCGCTGGTACTGGTGAGTAAATACTGTAGCGGTGGATTTGCGGCATGGTGTTGGCACAACATTGTCATGAATTGAGTTTTGTCTGACCGACTTTTTGTTCATTCCTTTTTATACAGTTGACGAATTCATGTTCAAGGAGGGTGTTCAAGATCAACTTGACAAGCTTGACCACGACCTTGTCGGTCTTACTGCCGTCAAGCAGCGTGTTAAGGAAATTGCTGCTCTTCTTGTCCTCGATAAGATGCGTCGTAAGCTTGGATTTGAGACTTCCGTCCCATCCCTTCACATGAGTTTCACTGGAGCTCCTGGAACTGGAAAGACCACTGTTGCCGTCCGTATGGGTCAGATTCTTGCCAAGATGGGATACGCTCGTCGTGGTCACGTTGTCCTTGCCACCCGTGATGATCTTGTTGGGCAATATGTTGGACACACTGCTCCTAAGACCAAGGAAATGATTAAGAAGGCTATGGGAGGTGTTCTTCTTGTTGATGAGGCTTACTACCTCTACAACGCTGCCAACGACCGTGATTACGGTCAGGAGTCTATTGAAATTTTGCTCAATGTTATGGAAAACAACCAAGACGATCTTGTTGTCGCTGTTGCTGGATACAAGGATAGAATGGACAAGTTCTTCTCTTACATCCCAGGTATGATGTCCCGTATTGGTAACCACATTGATTTCCCCAACTACACCGCCGATGAGCTTGTGCAGATTGCTGCTGTCATGTCTAGAGACCTTGAGTACGATATTGACGATGCGGCTTATGATACCTTCAAGAATTACATTGAAGAGAGGATGAAGCTTCCATATTTCTCCAATGCTCGTACTGTACGTAACGCCATGGATCGCGCTCGTATGAACTCCGCTATCCGTACATTTGAGAAATATGCTATCGATGGTGTTAACGGAGGAGTGTGCACCGTGGAAGACCTCAAGAATATTTCAGCAGAGGACTTCCAAATCATTCTTGATGATATCTTGGATGGTGACTCCACCAAGCGTATCTTCGCTTAAACACGGAATGGTGTTACATGCAACAACTCGTTTGATAAATGTTGATTAAGGGACACTAATTGTGCAATATGTTAATCTGTATGGGGAACAAACGATCAACAATGCAATGACAAGAGCGAGGTTGATATGGCTCTATTCTAGTTAAGAAATCCATCCAGCAAATTCTCTGCTCTAAACTATCATATCATGAACAAATGCCTTTCTCAATTCAAGTCCTCTCTCTCTCTTGCTATGTTACTCCTCTTTTGTTCCGTCTACACATCACTTGGTTTCGTGGTGCACCAGGGTGAGGAGAACTTGTGATGTATCGTGATGCAACCAGATCCAGACGCGCACTCAAAATGTCACGAGAATGGACAAGATCCGCAAGAAGAGCGCGCGAGAACTTGAAGTGACACAGACATCGGCAGCAAAAAATAGAATCTTCCGTCTTCAGTCGAGAACATCATACCATCAATACGAATACACCAGACGTATTGACCCTCAATCAACAACATGTCGGGGTCAAATGCCCCCCTATACGCCAAGCGCTCTCTTAGAGTGATCAATGCAGAATCTGATGTAAGTGATTGCGTATGGAGTAGCGGTTTTGAGCAAATCTATCTGATGCAACTATTGTTTCTTACTTTACTGCGGTCCTTTTGAATTGCCGTCAAATTTTCATATCATAGGATGGCTCTACTGAGTACAAACGACAGGTCCACAAACTCAGCACCTCTCGCCTACACACCCTCGCTACGCAGATGTCCTACCGCCTTGACGAAGGGCATGGTCGGTGCACGTATCATATTGGGGTCGAAGACGATGGTTGTCATTCTGTTTTGGATTATAGTGCCGTTTCGGAGTCTGCTTGGGTCCTTGAATCTATTGCTCGAAGCTTAAATGCAGTTGTGTTGGAGAGGAAGATGATTCAGAACGAAATTGAAATGAGCGATGATGGTAAGTTGAAGCTAGTGGACAATATCAATGATGTTCTAGTCGTGGAGGAACCTCCGGTGTTAAGTAGTGGGATTGATGGATTCAATTGTGAGGATGAAAAGGAAGAGAAGTCTTGCGGTGATGACGAGGAGGCGAGTAAGAAGAAGACAGTAAGAAAGCTGTCAGCAGCAGATGAGGCGTATACTCGATGCGAACTTACCATTCAGCGGGTGGAGACTCATCTGTTAGATCCATCTCCGTTATCACTGTCGTCGTTGTCACGAGGATCGTCATTTGCAGACGGAGTCAACGGAGCTGTAGAGGCATCAACTTTGAGTAATCTGGAAAGATTGAAGTTAAGCTCTCCTGCATCCACTACTTGTCGCAAAGAAGAATCAAAGGTCGCTGGTGAAACAAATGACACTCAACATACAGTCAACACTGTTGAGGAGACCCTCTCTACTCGCAATATTCGTGTTGCTGTCGTTGGTAATGTTGATGCAGGAAAGTCGACCATGATTGGCACACTTACTACATCATTTCTTGACGATGGGCGCGGGTCAAGCCGTACATCAATAATGAAACACAGACATGAGATTGAGAGTGGCAGAACGTCAACTTCTTCATCTCACCTATTAGGCTTCCGTCATTCCGGAGAGCCAATTGCAGGAAGGGACAAAATCAGAGCGAACAAAATGAAGACCGAAGATGAGATAGCAAGAGAATCCTACCGCATCGTAACGCTTATGGATCTCGCAGGGCACGAAAAGTACTTGAAAACAACCATCCATGGAGTGAGCTCCGGATTTGCTGACTATGCCATTGTGTTGGTCAATAGTCGACACCCTCCGACTCACATGACTCAACATCACCTCAACTTGTGTTGCAGCTTTGGCATACCGATAATTGTGGTCTTCACTAAAATCGACGGTTGTCCAGAACATGCACTTGCAACGTCCAAGAATGAGTTGGCAAAATTGTTGAAATCACCTGAGATTGGAAGGCGCCCATTTGCAATCAAAACGGAGCAAGATATAATTACGTCGATGGGAAAGCTCCACACCTTGGCCCCCACTATTGATATCTCTTGTGTTACAGGAGAAGGATTGGACCTTCTTCGCAAAATGCTCTTTTCTCTACCCAAGCGTCGCCGTCATGAAAAGAAAGTAGATCGCCCCTTTGAATTTTTGGTGGAAGATATTTTTCTCAACGTCCCAGGAGTAGGTTCGGTAGTGTCTGGGTTTGTTAATGCAGGCGAGCTCAATGTGGGCGCTAACTGTAACGTTTATGTCGGCCCTACCAATGACGGGACATTTTTGAAGACAGTGGCGAAATCGGCTCATGTGGCAAGGATTAACACATCTCATATAACTGCTGGGCAGTCGGCTTGCCTTGCATTCTCTCTGAACAAAGAGTTGAGGAAGAAGTTACGGAGGGGTATGGTTGTGGTACACGAGAGCCCAACCGCGACAAAGGAGTTTGATGCAGAGATTTGTGTACTCAAGGGAGAGGGTACAACGATTAGACGTTCGTACCAGGCGTATGTTCATATATTGAACGTGAGACAGAGCGCATTTGCTCGTGACATCCAAATCGTGAACAATAATGCTTTAGGCTTACCACCAAGCCACAATGCAAAGGAAGACACCGAAGGAATAGTACTACGCCCAGGAAGTCGTGCAAAGGTTCGTTTCGAGTTTGCACAGCGCCCCGAATACATTCGGCCTGGAATGAGGATGTTATTCCGTGATGGACGAGTGAGAGGAGTTGGGATCGTTACTGGGATTCCACAGTGAACGAGCAAGTCGAAAGTTATACGAATCCTCTTCTGTTTTCTACGAATAATGTTGTTTTAAGATTAGGTGGTACTAACAGGTACCATTAATAACATAAATTTTCTTGTGCTTCCATTCACATCTCTTGCTCTAGTCTACCATGGGGCTGTTTGCATGCTCGGAGATGAATTGATGCTTTGGCCTACGAATTTATCTCCGTCAGGATCTTCACCCATCACGTCATCTGGATCCGGAGCATCTGAATTTCCGGTGACCGACGGATCAAGCCTCGTAGACACGCTACCGTCCTCTTTGACGGATACTATGACTTGTGAATCCGAATCAACTTCAATCTCCTCCCCCTCGACAGCCTCTTCTTTGACGGATGCAGCCACAGATGGTTCATCAACAGCCTCTTCTTTGACCGAGGCAGCAGCGGCAACAGATGTTTCCTCTGCAGCCTCTTCTTTGTCCGAGGCAACAGCGACAACAGGTGTTTCCTCGACTGTCTCTTCTTCGACCGAGGCAGCAGCGGCAACAGGTGTTTCCTCTGCAACCTCTTTTTTCTCAACTGCCTGCGGCTCTTCGACCTCAACTTTAGCTTCTTCAGGTTGCTTCTTTTCCTCTTGAACTACAGCAGCAGCGACGACAGTTGCCTCTGCGGCCTTTTGTTCTGCTGGTGCTGGCTGCTCTTCATCATATTGTTTTGCAGCTTGCTTCGTGTCTTCGTCTTCACTGCTGCAACATGTAGAAGGATCATGCTTGGGACTGAAACAGAGAACGCAGCTAGCAATCAAATAAGCCATCCAGGCAATAATTGACCAAACGGTTCCGTATCCCATTTTGCAAGTGATTCCATTTCCACCGAAGTAACAGGGGGAGGATATGTAAATGAGGAACGTACAACCTTGACTGAAGATTGCTGCGAAAAATAAACACCCCTGCATGACTTTGCTGCAACAGACGTTACAGCAGCAGTCAAATAACATGAGAATGAAGATAGCAATCCCAAATATAGGAGCTAGACATCCGCAGACCAATGCCCACATGTAAAGCCAATTTGACGAGTAAAGCGATACACTTTCGACACACTGATAGAACCAAACTCGTCTAACTGCTCACTAAAGATCAAACCTAGACCCTGATTATTGCGCCGTTGCTCAGCAAACTGGCAACTGAATAAGGCAAAGCTGCTAAACCTATATTTGATATAATGGTAAGGGGTAATAGGTAATATGCAACGTGAGCAAAACACACAACATAAATCAATTCTCAAGCGAAGATGAGAACAGCACTTACACGATGCCACCGATCAACCAAAAATTGGTGATAACTCGACAAACGAGAGCACAGGGCTGACAGCATTTGCAGACCATCTTCTTCTTCTCACTGGGTTAAGGCTGTTGATAGAAGGTGATAAGAAATACCAAGTTTTTTATGTTACACTGTCCTCTTCCTCAAGCATAAGTAGCAAGCACAGTGCAAGCAAAACAAGAGAGTGACACAAAGATGAAAATTGAATCCGAGAAAGCAGGCCTTTGAAGAGAGTTCTCATCAGATTCAGATACATAAATTCAAAATGTATCTTTACAGTAAATGGATGTAGTAGATACATTTGTTGGAAAATTCTGCCTTCGTTTTTTCATCAAATTGACTTCGTCGTTCGTTGATTGTGATAGTTATGTTCTGTGACGCTGGGATGGTTGGGTGACCATGGCATCAGCACAAGACAATTACATCTTCGGTGAATCAAATAGAAAGTGAGTGGTAGAGGGTGACTGTTGTATGACCTCATGTGCGCTGCTAAGTATTGGATGTCAAACTCATCATTCATCATTTTGTTCTCTCAGCACCGTTCCGAACGTAACTTCATTTCTGAAACAGTGTGCTTTTCTGCAATCGTCACCTGACGTAGACAACGCCAATATCATTAAAAAGAAAGAAAGGCAACGGTGAGGATCTGTCATAGATGCTTGGCTTCCTGGATAGTGTGCACATGATATGATGTGTCATCAAGTTCTGACTGTTCTCATCTTCTAATGTTCTTCTTTTCCTACACAGAAGCCGCAAACAAAAAAGTACAAAATCAATGTCAAAACCCAAAACAATGCATCGCTATGAAGCACCAACACAATCTGCAGCTCATAGTGAAGTTTGCGAATCAACTGTAACCACAGCTGGGGAAGATATCGTTTCTGACATAGGAGGCGATGCAAAGACATGCAATGAGAAGGAGGAGATAGGTACATGCAAATCAGAACTGCAGTTATTACCACCGCCTACTTCATGGTTTCAACCTGAACAACAACCTGATAGCTGCAGCAAAGCCAGTGATAGCGACCAAGCATCATCTGGCAATGAATCACTTTCCGATTCTTCTGAATCAGTATTGGATGATTACGACTGCACGAAAGCAGTAGCCATAGCCGCAGCGAACAATCAAGATGATGCAAGTTCAGTACAATCCAGTGATGAGTTGACATCTTCATTAAATGAAGCTTTAGCACGCTCAAAGATATCTTTAGACTCAGTACCCAGCAGGACTGAAACAATATTGTCATCAACACCTACACTACCTGAGACATTGCCTGAGTATGACTCTCCTGATGCTCACATGTTTGATTTATCACCACTTTCGGTCGAGGAAATGTCAGCATTTAATCAAACGAACACATTGGCTACAATTGATATACAATCTCCCATCACGCTATCTGCAGCAATCCAAACGCTAGTATCGTACTCATCGCAAACATTGTCCCAAACGCTTCCAAAACTACTTCATGAGTGTTCCTCATCTGCCATACAGAAAAGCATACACAAAATAAGACTGGAATACAATCGTTTAGGTCCCAAGAAATATATACGAGCGACTGATATTGGTAGCGTCGGTGGATATTATTGCCCACCAACTGGTGACAGTTTCTTTGCTGACTTTCAAGAAAGCGTAGCTCTTGGCAAAGGCCGGGATGATCACATGGATTGGATGTGGATGGATGGGACGGAAGTTAGATTTACTACATTGCCTTGGATTGAAAGGCAACTGGTAAATGAGTGGAGAACATTTGATTGGACCGTTCCTTTGAAATCCAGCATTTCTGAAGTTGAAGACCTGGAGTATGACGAAAATGATGACGTCGATGTCGGAGAATATGAACGCGCTCGAACTCTTGCACCGAGACCACTTCCACAGCCAGAGTGGGAGTTGGCCTCTTCTTGTTACTCTTGCAATCGATCATTTAATGCAACTTTGCATAGGCACCACTGTCGAAGGTGTGGCCATTCGTATTGCGGTGCGCACTCGTCACATAGCCACAGACTGCCACACCTAGGTTTTGACGGCGAAGTCGCCGAAAGAGTCTGCAAGAGGTGCAAAGTTGTTTTAGATTCAAGAGACCTGGAGGAAAGAGTTGTCTGGCGTCTTGCAAGGTGTCGCGACTACCTAGCAGGCAATCTCACGCCGTACTTTGAGACTGGCGTCGACACGGTAGAAGATGCTGCCTATAGACTTACCCGTGCAGCTATCTCACTCGCACGCTCAATACCACTTGGTGCCCAAGCCTATGTTGCATTAGAAACAGTTGAAGTACTGAGAAAACACGGCCTCAAGGGTGTTTACGGATTACTCTTACGCAAAGAGTTCCTTGCTGCAGCGGATTTACTTTGTCGTGTGCTCGGAATCAACAAACAAAATTGGCCCTTGAGCGTGCATGAATTAAGCGCAGCTATTTTCTATGCTCTAGCACAGCACCGGGCGTTGAGGGGTCTAAAACCAGACGGAGAAGAAATCATTCATTCTTTGAGGCGATCTGATAGTGAAGATGGAGATGGCCATGATTCAAATGAGCCAAAATGTCTTGCTGAGAATTGGCTATCAGAACATTCCACTCAAACTTATTACGACAGAGAAGCCGATTCCAAGATGAAATCTGTGTCTACTACGCATGAAGACGGTTACAACGATGGAGCAAGAGCCACAGCAAGCGCAACAAAATTAGCTGAAGTACAAGAAGAAACGGTGTTGGATGAAACAGATGTATTCAATCCTACCTTAGAAGGTGTCGTTGACATCTTATCGATGTCCAGTCCGAAACGCGGTGAAACCAAAGCCGCGAAAGAATCAGCGGATGTACCGCCACATAATTCAGCCGACGCAAACACCCTTCCTTTTGATCCTGTGTGTGACCCAGTTCCCGACTCAGTATTATCATCCCTCTTATTCTATGCTCCATTGGCGTTGGACTTTATTTACGCGGAATGCGAAGTTGATATGCAATTGCTTGCTGCTCAACAGGGTTGGAGATTGGTATTTGCTTCTTTAGATCAAAACCACAACCACGCGGATGATACTGATGGTACTGATCTAGAAAGCGATGAACATTTCTCTGACAAGCCAGCATCAGCACTTTTTGCTCATGATGAGCTTAAAATCGCTTGCTTAAGTGTGAGAGGCACTGCTACTATCCAAGATGTCGTTACTGATATCCGTGCAATGCCGGTGCAGTTTCCCCAACAGATGGATGATGGAGATGACTCCCGATACAGTACAACAAACAGTGACTGGACTTCAGTCAGCATGAACAAAGGGTTGGCACTCTGCGGAATGGCAGGTGCAGCGGTGAACCTCTTTCGCGAAACCGCAGACTCTCTCATTCACCTTGCACGCAATGGATACAAAATTCGCATCGTCGGGCACAGTTTGGGTGGAGCCGTGGCAATGCTACTGGGTGTTTTGATGTTGAAGCATATCGACAAAAATAGTTCAGAATCTTTCAAGTCGGTATCCGAAGATGATGACTTTCTACGTGTTTACGGTTATGGTACGCCGTCATGTGTGGACGCATCTTTAGCGGACTCTACTCGTTCCTTTGTTACTAATGTTGTTCTACATGATGATGTTGTTCCACGCCTCACACCTACATCAATTAGAGGTTTGCTGAAACATTTGCTCTACATTAGAGAGACCTGGGTTAAAACGCATCTTTCTGATGACCTTCATGCAATAACAGAACGTGCATATCACGTGTGGCCGACACGACTACGAGGGAGCTTTACATTGCTAAAGCAGAAAGGATTTGACTCTGCAAAGAAGCTGAAGAAGTCTTGTAAGAAACGCTTACGAGAACAGAAGGGATTATCTTCTGCTGCCGCTGCTGCTACTTCGGACAATCTCAATGATAAATGTGACAACGAAAGGGATGAGAACAGCGCGGAAGTTTCTGATACTGCTCAGGGGGTAAATGTGGAAGGAGACTTGTTTTTTGACCCAGCTGATCCCTTGAATGAAAGTGACGACGAAAGTAGCGTAAACGAGGACCCTTCAAAGCTGGAGAGAGTGCATGAGTGGGTGCCATTTGACGAGCCTCCCATGGATACGATGAGTGATGCTTCCGAGAAAGAGCAATCCACAAACAGCCATAATCAAAATGATGACAAAGTAGACTCTGATTCTGGCATCTTCGAGCAGCCGCAAATACTCGAAGAAATGCCACTACCACGCATGTTTATTCCTGGAAAAATTGTTCACATCTACACACACCGAGGTGGCTACAAAGCGGCTTATGTTCCGAGGAAGTTCCGCAAATTGAGACGAATCAGTTTGGCTGGAAATATGTTGTCCGATCACATGGCAAACGCTTACTATGCGAGTCTACTCGAAGTAAAAGCCATAAGATCTGCGAAGGTCGATCTTCCATCGTGGGTAGGTTTTGCTGAGGATTGCACTTGCGCTTGTTGTGCTAGTCTATTTACCTGGGCGAGCACATCCAACACTGAAGCTCAGGCAGCTCGGGACAAACACAATTGCAGAGCCTGTGGTTCTTTGGTCTGCGAGCCATGCTCTAAAAAAAGAGTACCAATACCAGCGCTAGGAATCCCGGTGCCAGTGCGGGTTTGCGATCGATGCTACAATGGTTGGGGCAACCTTTTCTCAGGTGCCGAGCATGATGAATGTGCCAAACAAAAGTGCGAACCCTCTCGAGACGGTGACAAGCCACTACATTCTCGGCGCAGTGTCGTGGTAGACGAACTTGCTGCTCGGATACCAACATATCAGTCTTAAACATTTATTACTACGCTATCTTCTACTTTTTTCTCTTCCTCAACTTTAAGCAGCAAAGCCTGGGCTGACCGTGGCAGCTCGTCAAACTCCACAACTATTTCAGTGGCTCCAGCTTCCATTAGCTCTTGAGCCTCATAGCGGCTTTGGGCCCTTGTAAATATTGGTGCTTCGGGGAAAGAAAAACGTAATCTGGCTACAGCAGACATCACTTGTTCATGGCTGCGAGAAATAAATATTAGAGGAGATCATGTGAGTCAAGGAACAAGGAAATCAATCTAAATACCGTATTCATGAAGCACTTACTCATCATAGGAAACAAATAATGCCCTTGGCTTTTCTACACCGTGCGCCAAGATGACTTCGGGGTTAGCAGAGTCCCCAAACATGACTGCACTAGATGGTGTGGGCATTAAAATACTATTCATCAGCATAGGCGACATATCAAAAGCAACCAAACTTGGCGGGTGACCAGTATCCTCATCTTTCAAGTCACCGAGTTTTTCAAACACTGCCTTGCCAACCTCGCCGTAACCACAAACTACAATTGCATCTTCTGCAACGAAGCTCTCGCTTGAGTCATCATCAAACGTATGGCTTAATTGATCAAAAGAAAAATTCTTCGATACAGAAGATGCAGCAATTCCAAGCAAAGGGGTAACAGCCATTGTGATGAGAACGATGGCAGTTAAGAGCCCGCCCAGATCTTTTGGCAAGACGTCTAATTTCTCTGCAAGAGCCAAAACTACAAATGCAAATTCTCCGCCGCCAGAGAGCAAGAATGCAAGCTTCACAGCGTCATACGGCTCCAGACGATTAGGTTCCATCCAACGTGGTACTCTGGTCGCAGCAGCTATATATATTATTTTGAATACGACACGAAACAAGTGTGAGAGTACAGACAAAATAATACAATCTTCCGCAAATATTGAAACACTTGACTTACCGACAGTGATTCCTTTCAGTAATATGAGTGATATTGCTCCTGTCAATACAGTGGGTAGCTCAGCAAGAACCAACTCAGAGTCGAAGAGACTTCCAGCATCCATAAAGAAGATGCCCAACAAAATGCCTTTAAATGGTAGAATATCAGCCTGTATTTGAGCCCTAAAGTTGGTGTTTGCCAAAAGTATACCTGCAGCAAAGGCTCCAGCTGTATCTGTTAATCCAAGCGACTTGGCTACTGCTCCCATTCCAACACTAACTAGCAGAGAGAGGGCCACGAACGTTTCAGCGGATTGTGTTCTTGCGACAACTCTAAATATTTGCTGCAGCACTTTTGATAGCACAAACATGACAAAGCCAAATCCTATAGCTGCCTTTGCTGTCAAGAATGCAATAGCTGCATAATCAGTTGGGCCTTGTCCAACGACGAATGGTAGTATTACCAATAAAGGCGCCACAAACAAGTCCTGAAGCAAGAGTATAGAAGTTGCAGCCTGTCCTGCATTTTCGCCTTCCCATCCTCTCTCCTTCAACACAGGGAATATAAACGCCGAAGTCGATAATGTTCCAGCCAATGCTAGCACAACTGCTTCTGTCGGATTCGAGATATCTATAAAGCCATCATCTAATGGCAAGAAACGATCGAAGAACTGTGGTGCACCAGCCAGTAAAGCAGCAGTAATAACTCCAGTTGTCAACGATATTTGAGCAAACCCAAGTGGTAGATAATTCTTGAGCTTTGCCAGCCTTTGTGATGAAACTTCCAACCCTTCAGAGAACAGAAGGAACAATATGCCGAAGTCTCCTAGCTCAACATCTGCTCTTTCATTAGAAAACACATCTAATCCATGAGGACCCAGAATTGCCCCTGCTATTAAGTAACCCAATATTGGACTGACACCAGAAGCATTCGATAACAGCGTCACCACCACTGATGATAATAAGAAGATGAGCAAGTCTTGGCCCATGGACTCTAGCACAATTGATGTCTCAGCCGCAGGGATGTTTGCTGAACCAGAAGAAAGCTGGTCCGAATCTTTAAGGAGATCCCCTCCAATATCAAGTGCTTCCGTCAATTGTCGACTTACATCTTCAAATGGAAGATGGTTCAATATATCAAAAAATGGTGCAGCACGTAGCTGTGTGGCAACATCGCCTTTCCGTCTAAAGCGGAAGCTGTTAGTATTAGGTTGTATTCCTTGAAAGCTTTGTACGCTGCTGCTGCAGTACATCAGCAGCAGTGCGACCCTACGCACGCATGTGCTGCGGTATAACTTCTTCATTGTCGGTTGTCTTATGATCTCATTGATAGATGTCTGTAGAGTACTAGAGAGAGTCCGGATGATTTCTTCGATGTGAGCGGAGGGGGAGGAACATGTCGGTTTTGGATTTGTGATTTGAGGACGATGTAATCGTCAATAGCCCTTTAAAGTGGAAGCCCTCAATGTAAAGTGGTCCGTCAAATCCGCCCGCCCGCCCGCCCGCTTTCCGCTTATGACTTTTAGATGACCTCCAATCCTGCCTCCATGACGCTGCGTGCCTGGATAGTAACCCGCTGTGCCCCAAGCTCTGCCGCTTACTTGTGCAGTAACAACGTGGTTGTTTGCCCGTAGAGCCAATATCAGCAGACATCTCATAATTTCAACTCTCAGAGCACAATAATCGTGCTACAATTCAATTCAAGGATGGGATCAGAAAATCCGCAGGAGCCCTTCTCAAGCAGCAGCGAAGATCGGCCACCAGTATGTGTCTACGATCTCTTTTTCGATCTACCACATCCTACTGCAACAACAGAGAAGACTCGTATAATTGATCCACCTGTAACATTGTCACCAATACTGTCAGAAGAAATGTATAAGCCCGATAACATCTCTAGATTAACGCGGTTTGCTTTTCCTGAATACGACGAAGTCACTCAAACGCAGCAACTAGCCAGTGAGCAGGAGGGTTTACTGACATCTCAAGGCAGAACATTTGGGGCAAATCTTTCTAAATACGATATTTATTCGGTAGATTTTGTCGTCCAACACCATACATTCTCAATTTTGCTTTCAGATGGACGAACTAGGGTCCATGGGCATGTGAGAAGGTACTTACCGCAACATTCAGATAGCTCTGCGAGAACAGATGTAGGACGAAGACGCCCTCGTGCCATGATCTTGATCACAAGGGCGATTGGAGGTGAAAGATTCTATACTTCCCTTCTAAAAACAGTGGAAGCTTTTATGATGAAAGCTCGTGTCGGATCATTGACAAAGAATCGAGATCCCGTCCGCAATTTCCTACATGCTGCGTTCAACAATCATGCCAACATGGTAACACGGTATACAGAGCTACGGAGACACGGTGTAACTCTTAATTTTACCCAGGCGCCCAAAGACCATTTCGAAATAATGACGGCATGTGACATTGCCAAAGCAGTTATGAAACAAAACGAGGAAGTATTCAGGATAAATGTTGACAAATTGGAATTTGGACCAGGTGGAGGGAAGAAGGGTCGTGACTTTGAGATAGAAGATGATCGAATTCAATTCTACCTCCCATACTCGCTGCAGCCTGGATATGAGTGCATCCGACAGCATTCAATTCCCGAGGACAAGTATTCTCCGATTACACCCCTATTGCGTTATATTGGACCCAGCAATTTCCTTCGGGTGCTAAGTGCGCTCTTGTGTGAGCGACGCATTATTCTCATATCCAATAGTATCACACGTCTTTCGATGTGTGTCAAGGCGGCATCGGCAGCACTATCTCAGGGCTTGCTGATGTGGGAACATGCACTGATTCCTGTGGTACCTCCTCATCTTATTCCTTCCCTTGTAGCCAACGTTCCATATCTCGTTGGTGTTTTATCCCCATTTGTGAAGCGTCTCCGGGAGCTTGAAGGTCTAGCTGATGTGCTATGTGTCAACGTAGACAAGAATGAGCTGGTAAGTTTTTGTGCGAGTTCTTGAGTATTGTACTGTCCTCTGTAAGCCGAACCTCTCACCTTGCTTTCATGTGCTTTCAATCTTAACCCTCGTACTACTGACTACTATCCCTGATCTACTAAAGAAAACCTTTAACATGGCCAACCCTCGCACGACTGTCCCTGATCAAAATGAGCCGGAAGTCCGACCAATCTGTGTCTGCAGCCGAAACTCTGGCCAACGATTTGGACGAAATCTTTCAAGCTGGTGAGTTGATATTGCCAACTGATATTGTTGCTTATACTTTTCCGCTTTTGCTCAACGTGTTCATGTTTATATAAATTCAGATCAAAAGCTTTGGTTCTCATCTGAAGGAAACGAAAAGACAAAAGAAGGTGGATTAAAGGCATTAGCTACGTCTGACACACACAAATCCGGCGACGGATCCAGCAAGAAGAAAAATTCAATCATTAACAGGATATTGAAAAAACAAGTTTCAACTGTTCAGCAAAAAACGAGCCTTGAAGAGAAGCGGCAGTATGCAACGTCAGTCGATGCAGCTGCTTATTTTGGAAAAATGATTCGTGCTAACTTCCAAAAAGATTTGTCCGAAAAAACTGATGGTGGTGATGATGATGAAGCTGAGTTTGCAGCGCCCAAATACAGTAAACCATCCCAAGGAATTGACGTGGAAAGCTTGGAGGCATGTTCAGTTGCAGAGAATGAAGGCGGAGAAGAAGATGTCCGTGCAGCTCTTACCTGCTTCTTCATGTATATGTATGGTGACATGGGCATGTACTTAAGCGAGACAAATGGCACCTTCTGGCTTGACCGTCGCAAGTTTTTGTTGCGCAAGAAACAAGAGGGCGAGAAAGAGAACTCTCCTACATTTCTGGTACTTCGGAAGTTCAGCTCGTCTAAAATGTTCTCTGATTTTGTCAATCAAAGGATATCGGATATGATTGAAATCACAACAAGAGAAAGATTTTCTATCATGCCCCACCACATTCCTTTGTTTGATATTTGTTGCAAATACCTCTCAGTTCACCGCCTAGAATTCTCGCTCATCAATGTCAGAAAGATAGTTGCAAACACTGTCATTTCGTGCACACGGCATCTTGCTGTTGAGAGAAGCGTCGCCTTACGCAACTCAGCGCTTGCTCTCACTTCCGATGCTCCTTTCGATGGAAATGTTGGATCATCACTAGCTCAACTGATTGAATCTTGTAGAGAATGCAACACAAATCTAAGTGTTGTGATGAGTGTTATTTGGCATCGACTCAACGAGGCGAAGAATAGTGTCTGCATTCTACTTGCTTTGCAGATGCTTAAAAATCTGCTGCTGCATGGAGTGAGTAAAATTTTGTTTTAGAGATTGACAACATCCATTCGTTTGCTAACCTTCTTATCCTTCCCGCACGCTCAGCCTCTTACTACAATCAGCGAAGCTCTTGACGGGGTTCCCAAGATATACGAGCTGAAGTCTTACTCCAACTCGAAAAACATGGACCAGATAAAAGAAGTTCGTCGCGCTGCCGACCAAGTCTACGAGTTTGTCGTTGATATATCATTGTTATACGTCCGAAGACGCCGTGTTGCTTTCACGAAGGCTCAACAGCCGTTCATATCAGCGATGGAATCGTGGGGGTGTTACGCTGGTAACAAGGTGCCTCTTACTACTGATTCACAAAAGATGCATGCGCTATTTCGCCCAGATTCAGCAGCAATTGGAAATCGAATGTATTATGACGCAGCGGCAAGTGTTGCGCCTTCTATCGTCAGCAATACACCTTCCATTATGGCATTACGGCGAATCGATGAACACAGGATGTCAGGTATGGAGCAATCTCATACTTTTGACGATGAAGTCGACGAGTACCAAGATGACTTTGAGGTTCATGAAAATATGAGCCACAAGCAAGCCAAGAAGATGGAATCGTCTCTTGAAGAATTTCAGAATAATCGCTACGCCATTGATACCAAAAGAGATGATACTTCTAATATTGGTGACAATGAAGACACTTCACTTCACGGTGCCACCGCTGATGAATTGTTTTCCCAAGACTTTGACTATGCCCATGACGAGCAAGAGATGGATGGGCAATCTTCAGCAATCAGTGCATCTGATGATGCCGCAAGCCTGCTACAGAGCTTTAACTCTGCTGTTTCTTCTTCACACACTGGTAGCTATTATGGATCATCACACACTGGGAGCCATTATGAATCCTCTCATACTGGGAGCTACTACGCATCCTCTCACACTGGCAGTTATCACGCATCATCTCACTCGGGTAGTCATTTTTCCTCTTCCGAACAACCGAGTGGCCCACGAAAATCTCGACAGGCTCACAAACAGAAGGCCCAGCCATTTCTAAGGGAAAGCACTGTTGGTAAACTTCATGCTTTCTCTTTTCCAGCAGAAAAACAAAACACAATTCACGAAGACGAGTCTGAGGCATTACTAGAAGATGACTTCAGCTCTAACTTTAGTGTGGAAGTTTCCGAGGAAGGAGGCTTGACCTAATGTAATTAGTATTATGTATTACCCACTCTCTCTAGACAGTTAAGCATCTATCCCCTATCCCCCCTACCATAACCATGACACTACACAGAAAAATTCACAGCCGCATACGAAACGACGAAGACACACAATACTATTTCTTTTAACAACCACATGCACCCGAATTCTCTGCGGCTACTGAAGCTCCATCCGCCCTCACATTTCCCTCGTCTAACTTCAATCCACCACTTGCAGCACCGTCCATGCCCTTGATACCCGCCTTCCCTCTTCCGGCGGTAAGGCTCTTCTCGTGAACAATGGTAATCAGCCGCTCGAATGCCTTGAGCACGTTTTCTCCAGATTTAGCAGAAGTTTCCAAATGTTCCATACCGAATTCAGCACAAAACATTTCTGCCTTTTCCTTTGTGACCTCCCTACTCCCCTCAAGATCGCACTTGTTTCCGACCAACAGCTTGGCCAAGTCTTCTGAATTTGCGTGATCGTTCAATTGTGTCATCCATCGCTCCCCGAGGCTCTCAAAGCTCTTTGCATTGGTCACATCGTACACCAAGATAACTCCCTTGGCCTTTCTGAAATAAGTTGGTAGCAAAACGCGGGCAAATCGCTCCTGTCCTGCAGTGTCCCAAATTTGTGCCTTCACTTTACCGTGCGGGGTATCAAGCATTTGTGTGTCAAATTCAATCCCCATGGTGGCAGAGATATCATGATTCAGCGGGCGGTCCGGATTAGTAAGACGTGCAACGAGGGATGTCTTTCCCACGCCGGAATCACCGAGCATGACAATTTTGTAGAGCGGGGGCTTCGACGTTGTGGAGGTGGCTCTGTTCGACATGGTTGTGCTTCAAATATTCCTTGATATAATTAATCCGGTTCTCTACAGCTATAAGATGCACTGAGCACTGAGGATTGTCTGTATGTAATGTGTCTTGTTATGGGGCGGCAGCAGCTTGGGGGCGAGTGTTGTTGCCAAATCGTTTTTGTGTTTTTAGCATTGCTTGGTGCTTTGCCTTCTTTCGCAATCCGATTCCGCTGAACAAGAATCAGTAGTCATTCTCCCATCACGGAAATCCCTGTAAGCATACTAGTATGCGTACTTTTATGTAGCCGCAGCTCTTGATAGAGGAAGCAAGATGATGTGGTAGGTACAAAGATGCTGTTAACACTCTATGCAATTACTATTTACTACTCCTAATACCCATTTCCAGTGCACTGTCTTTTTCTTCCACTGTTGCCAACATTGGCTGATTTTCCTCGCAGTTGTCTTTGAAGTCAGTTTGTGGTGACGGCCCGTGACCGCCATGACCGTGTCCTCCTCCCTTTCCTTTCTTTCCAAAGAAGTCATTGACCATTGCCCCAATACAAACAACTAGACCTAATGATTGGACTTTGTTCAGATGATGACCATAGAAATAGATACTTGCTACCAATGTTGTCACTTTCCTCGCCAAGCCAATGATAGAGCACGTCAAAGCACCGAATTTGGCAATTGTTACAAAGATGAATACCTGACCAATCGCTCCACTCAAACCAAGTGCAACTAAAAGGAATCCCATATCCTGGCACATTTGTACAAAGATATGTACCTGATTCAATACGATCAGCCCAATACCAGCTAATATTGTTTTCCCCATCTGAATATTGTACATGAGATCAAAGGGCCCGACTGAATGTACCGACATGAGTTTGTCTTCGTAAGCTCCAGTACCTCCATCAAAACAAAGAGAAACAAACAGGAGACAAACACCAATCATTTGTGACGAAGCGTCTTTGCCATCATCATCAGCTCCCTTCTTTGATTTATCCCTATTCACATGGTCAGCGTAGGTAAAATTGGTTAGAGTTCATTCTGATTGTCTTGAACACATCTCATGTCACACAGCAACATGCTTCATACAAAATCACTTACCCTCCACCCATAAAGAGGCCCACACCTGCTACAATCAGCGCAACCTTGACATACTTTTTCGCCGGGTATTTCTTCCCCATCAATGCCCCCATCAACATGACAGGCACAGGCTTACAACTCTTGGCCAACACCTGAATCGGATAAATTACATATCGAAGTGCTCGCACACTGCAGAATGTACTTCCCATACTAGTCAATCCTAGCACAAAGAATTGTGCAGGTGGGATAGTACTCTGTTCCTCTGCCCTAATATACCGACCCACCGAAGCAGTCAAAGTGTACAGTAAACTAGTCACAAACAAGAAGGAAAGCTCGTGAAGATGCTTCCCCCCAGATGTTGCATACTCAAGTAACAATCCGTAGCAAACGAAGGAACCCATGATACCAAAGAAACAAAATGCCAACCAGAAGAATTCGGAAGATTTGTGTTTTGCTGCTTCTACCTCCGTGTCTATGACGGGTGGGGCTGAGTATAAATCATCTAGTTTGACGGATGCCCTTTTTATCATTTGTTGTCGCCTCCTATCTATTTCCTCGACGCTATCAACAGCAGCGGGAATGTTGTTGTCGTTGTTGCATTCACCATTGGCATGAAGTGCAGTTGTGGCAGTAGCAGATAGTAGTATGCTTTTCCCAGCTTCTTCATCATCATCATCTGCAGCGATGTTTTGATTATTGCGGATGTGAACTTGTTTGTCTTTATTTCCTTTTCTATTCTTATTGGTGGCTGGCTTCTTGACATTTCTTCCGACGCCTGCGGTGAGCACTACTGGTGCTGGAGCTGCCTTCATCTTTAATGGACTGCTGTGATGATTGTATGAGAGACCACGCATTTATGAGATGAGGTCATCTTCGTTTCAACTGGTCATAATAGTAATGGCATTTTGGCTTCGACATTTTGGTGCGACAGACGAGTTGGAAGTTGATGAGCCCCAAACGTGCATAGCTAAATAACCTAGACCATAGAGGATCTGATTGCATTTTGCAGTTTGCAGCGTGTTTGTGTAGCAATGATGCTATGGAAATGAAAATAAACAACAGTCGGCTGGATCTTTGCTGAATCAACCTGCTGAAAGACTCTAAAAGACATCTCTTAAATATGTCGTCACTAAAGAAGTTAGCCAAGAAGTCCCTCACCCGTGATACCAGCGGTGGAGGAGACGATAATGTGGGGACTCCAACCTCCTCGGCCCTTCGCAAATTCACCAGCAAAAAGATGAGTGCACCTCCCTCACCTGGCATTTCCAGAAGTGGCGTGGGCAGTGCTGGCGTGGTTGGGTCATCGAGTGGTGGTCCTTCGTCAAGTGTGCGTGGAGGACAGAGCAATCAGCCATTCGAAACATCTGATGGTGCCATGAGATTAAATAGAATATTGGATCAAAAGAATGCTACCTCGGGAGGAGGAGGAGGAGGAGTGACATCTGTCCTACGCAATCGTAACCCAACCACATCTGCTGTAGGTGGACCAACATCACCAAGCACGGGTATTGAACGAAGTGCGTCTACAGACATTGGAGGAATGAATGCTCTATCTCAGCCCGTATCCCCTGGAGGCGGACTATTGAACGCATCTGCCAATAATGCCACGCCCAAAAATCCAGATTATGTACCTCCCTCGACTATCCAGCTTGCAGATCCTACCGATGAACATGCGGTAGGAGAAATGACGTGTCGCATATCCTCCAAGCAAAGGGTAGATGCTCGATCTATCGGGGGGATGATTGTGGCAGGAGATGGAAAGGTTGAGGCACGTACCGGGAATATTTTACTCAAGGAAGGCTGGGAGGAAATCACGGGAGATAATAATGCTTCAGCTGAAGACGAAGACGGAAAGAAGCAAATCATCAAGACGATACCTTCTCGACCCATGAACAGACTTACGAATGAGTGTCTATTCTGCATGTGTGTTTCTCAATTTGACTTGAGTCTCGGGCTCTCCGGGGGACCGAGTGGGGGGAAGAAACGTCATATTCCCATTGCAAAGACGCGTAACAAATTGCGTTACATTGTTATTTTGAGATCAACAAATCGCCCGCTAGTTCGGCCAGGATCATCTGGGAGGACTGGGTTTGAAAGCGCCATCGGTTTGGTAGACGATGATGATGAAGGTGATGAGGCAGACGATATGGGTTCTGATGATGGCTTTGATGAAATGTTCAACCCAGAATCAGCTGATGCAGCCTCAACTTCTAAATCCAAGAAGAGGTCATCACGGGGAAAGAGTCGATCGTCGAGAGGGACTGATGACGCAAAAAGCAAGGCGAAACTCTACGAAGAATACGATTGTGGCATCCCACCAGAGAGAGAAATATCTTCTTTCCCAGCGCTGCTCTGTATGGCAATCCATGCTGATGGAACCAAGCCAGATGTACGTAAAATATTGGAATTGGACAAACTTGTGTCGATAGAGAATGCTCCACCAAGAAAGAATGCCCCGCCTGGATCAGCGGGCTATGTCATCCTTTACTTTAGAAATGGAGATGCCGTTGAAATTGATACCGACCTTCCAAACGCTGTCCTCCATTCAACAGTTGCTGGAGCTGGCGAGGCTACTTCTGGTGCCTCGACTGGAAAGAAAAGTACCGCTATTGAGGCTACGAATCGATTGCGAAAGGATCGATTGTTATGGTCGTTGCTGCAAGTTCATGCGATTTTGTGCACGGCAGTTGTGGAGCGGACAGCAGCCTCCGCAGCACTGGCACATCCAGGTACAGTAATGGCTTCATCTCAACTACCCCCCTTGAATGTGCGGAATGTAGATCGTGGTGAGTTGCAGTATATTAGTACCGTGAATGGATTCCTTACAGAAAGTAGTGTGTTATGTGCACTACTTGATCGCCAGAACACCCGCTCTCGTGGGTTGTTGGCAGCAAAGGCAGAAGAAGAAAAATCTAGCGACGGTGGCGTCGAAGAAGGTAATGCGGATGGAATGGATGGTATGGCTTACGACATGATGATGGGCAATTACAACCGCGTTGCACTGTTTGTGAACGAAGAAGAGAAGCAAGATGCTGCTGACGTTCTGAACGAAACACCTTGGCAGCAGCAAGAAATAACAAGCGATGGAATGACAGCTGTTGATGCCTCGGCCACGGCTGACACTCTTATACGGCTATTGCAAAAGAGGATGCGAGATTTAGAAGCAGAAACATGCCGCCGTTTGATATCTTGGGAGGACGAGAAGTTTTACTCCGCTTCAGGTGAGCGTCCAGGTGGTAATGCGTCAGGTCAGGGCAAAGAGTCGCTTGATTTGATGAGTTTAAATGATTTACACGATACCCTCCAAGGTCTGGATGATGAGCTCGAAAAAATGGAGTACTGGATTGATGAGAGAGCAACGATGATAAAACCTATTACTGACGAGTGTCGTGGTATAGAGGAAGAAAACCGAATGCTGGAGCAACAATGGGTCTCCTATGAGACATTGGGTAATGAGCTGACTCGATTATTAAGCGGCCTAGTGCTTCCTCGAGGCCTAATGAAAGTGCTTCAAAACCCTGGTTCAGTGATTATATATGACAGCTCTGGGGCAGTTGATATTGAGCGAAGTGAAGAAGGCGTTGAAATGATTTTTCAAGCAGGCCAAGCGCTCAAACTTGCACTAGACACTGCTGAAAAAGAGGGTGGAATTCATCTACGTGCTGTCAGTGACTCTGTGAAAGTATTGACATCCACATCAAACAAGTTCTGTGATTCATTGGCCAGGATTGTGGTTACAGTGATGGAACAACTCGCTAAGGAAGTTTGCTCCCGTCAAGACTCAATTATCGGGAAGGGTGACAACCACTCATCAATAGCAAAGAAGATTCGAGAGTCACAAAGGCAATTCCAGGCATCGTTGCTTGCATACATTAAGATCATTGAAGCCCTGGCACTTCTTAAACCTGACATTTTGCCCGCAGTTCGTGACGCTTACTCTGAACTCGTTGCAGAAGGAATCATGAGCAAGAAGAGAATGAAGGCTTATTTTGCATCGTTGCCTGGAAGAACGTCGGTGAAAATTGCCCATGAGACAAACTTGGGCAAGACAAACTTTGATTTTCCCGGTCGTACGTCTGCATCTGTCACTCATGACCTCAGCGATTATGCACCTGTCTCTCTACGAAACCCCAACACAACGGATGCCTCAGGTATGATGAAGCCAGTAAATGTGGAAGACGTCGAGGCAGCCCTCGGTGAGATGCTGCCATTGATTGCTCGAGAGGCATATTTCACAGCTGCACTCTTTGGATTGAGTTCAAGACATCTAGATGGGCGACAAAAGAAGCGCAATTTTGAAGCTGCCAAAAAGAGTGTGGACAACTCGTCTCAATACTTTCGTTATTACATGAATCGTATCTGCGGTATTGCATCAGAGGTCGACGCTGAGGGGAAGAAAGTAAAGGGTGATGCTATGCTCAGTTTAGTAGCATCTATCCACTTGAACGAAGCGATGGATGGTTACATTGATCGACACAAGAAGGGGGGTGATCACTCCTTATCACTAGCATATGTTCGTGCAACAATCCTTGACTTGCGAAAGAAAGTCGACAGGCAATGGGTCATATGGATTGAAGAACAAATTAAATGGATTCGCACTAACCCAGGTGTGCCTCAAAATGGTAAGAGGGCGGGCATCTTTGCGAGTGTTGCACGATTCCCAAGCTATCTTGATCACGTCCTTATCTGCTGCAAAGCTGGAAGGTCGCAAGACTACACTCCCAATCTAGCAAAGATCAAGGTTGTGAGCTACTACTTACAAAAGATGGCGTCCGGTCTATTTGCAAGCTTAAACGAGTGCGCAGAGCGAGAAACAACTGATCAGCAATACGCCGCAGATGTAATGAGGATGGAAAACTCGTATTTCTTTACCCAGAGCATCAAGCAAAGAGGTATCGAGTTGACAAGTGTCTTTCAGAAACAGATCACAGGGGCAAGTGTCATTTGCAAGCAGAGTACAGACGCCTACTTGGGATGGATGATCAAACGCGAGTTCAAGGCAATGCACAGTCTTTTCTCCAATATCTCTCGCATCCGAAAGGACGTAGGAGATGCTGATGTTCCTATCCATGTCCCACGTGCTCAATTCGTGAGGACAATTCAGAAAGAGTCAAGCAAAGAGATTATGAAGGAGAAGATTGGAGTGGTTTACGCAAGGATGGAGAAGCACTTATCGGATGGAGGTGGGCTCCTACCAGTTGCTTGGAAGGCGCTTGTGAAAGTTCTCTACGAATGGTTTGGTCGGTGGGAAAAACTCAGCACATCGTGCTACAAGTTTATACTTGAGCCCAGTGCAATCGACGTGGTCAGGTTGGCCAAAGCAGCAACCGGGGCAACTGCAGGAAAACGTCCTGATGGTAAGGCAGAAAGTCGGAAAAACTTCGCATCAATATAAAGTAAAATAGTACTGTTTTAGATTGAGGCGTGTTATTTTAGTGGCTGATTTGGATTGCCGTGCTCGTAGTAGCTAGGTGAAGCTGCCACTTTGGCTCTGGAGGACATGAGAAGAGAGGACCAGGCTTATTTTATTACTCTTGGGACCAGCCTCAAAGTCACCTATTCAAGGAGAACTTCCTGTTACTATCTTTAGAAAGCCTTTACTGAAGAGGTGTGGTATCTTCAGGAGTAGATAACAGAGCTCCCAGTTTTAGGTTGCGTTGCGTCGGTAAGTGCACTTGGATTTTGTCGGCGGCAAGTCTGGAAGGCTCTTTCCCACGTTTTAAACTAATTGCTACGCAGAAAAGTCTTGAAATCAGCGACGCCTCCTCAAAAAATAGCACTGTGGATTGCCTCAACACTACGAAAGAGTAATAGGCGCAGCATTACAATACAACATTCAGAAATGGAAAACGCAAGGAACAACAAAGCTACGCCAATTGCTGGCGTCAGGTCTCCACTAGGGACACTCAACACGTCGACGCCATCGATGCGGCTTTATTCAAAACAAAAACATTTACCAAAAGAAGTCGTCGAGGCATCAAATGATGGTCGTGCATCGGTAGACAAACTATCACAATGGCTAGCCAGCGAAAGTTCCAAGAAACAGCAACACGCGGTGCGATCCAATGTAACTTCAACTCCAGTGCGCATTCGCACAACGCCAAAGATCAAAAAAGAGGATGTCGCTGCTACAAACGACAAACGTGTCTCTGTCAAAACTCTGTCATCCTGGATGAATGATGATCCATTTGAGCAAAAGAAGGTGAGGCACATTCGCACGGGCGCCAAAGTAATTGCAAAGTCAAGGATATTTGAACCTACTCAAACGAAAAATATTGCGATGAACATTGAGACTGGCTCTGTTCGTAACAAGCAAGCTTGGCTATCGAAAGAGGCTTTCAAATCAGAAACCAATAATGTTGCAAAACGATCGCTGCCATCACCTGAGGTGATAGTTAGACCGTATCAAATGAAGAAAAAGAAGGAAAGTCCCGAGAAGGAGTTTAACTCTGTAAAGGACAAGAAGCAGTGGCTCAGTAACGCTTTCAAAGACAACAACAATCATTCCAACAACCAAGGTGAGATTATCAAATCAAAAAGTGTAGATAGTGGTGAAAGCATGAACTTCTCTGCAAATGACGACCTTTCAATCCAGAAGGCTGCTTCGATAGATGATGACGTTGTGATGTGCAGCAAGGTTATCCAGCAACCACCTGTTGAAACAACGAAGAGTGTAGCAACCAGCGTTGACGGAACAAATGAGGAAAGGGACGAAGAAGACAATGCCGTTTCTGTCGCTGATCGTGCAAAATGGCTGAAAGCTGCCTTTGAGAAGAAGTAGGAACGTCAGTAGAGATGATACAATGTCCAGAAAGGAGACGAAGCCATAGTATAGATAGAGAAGGACACAGAATGAAAATGTTGTATAGGCTACTTGTTTTGATATTGACACATCGTTTATCATTTGTCAAGACTCTATTTTTGTCTCCTCTTTGGTTTCATTTGATCCTTTGGCCTCACGAACTCAGCAGCTATATCACAGTCCTGCACCTTTGCCATTGGAACCCTTTCACCACGTGGTGCGCTCCTCAAATCAACCACATCAAAATAGAACCGCTCCCCTCTGTAATCGAATGGAATTGTGCTACCCAATGTCAGAGCACTGTAATGCTTCAATTCTGTCTCAAGTACTGCTTGATGGTTACCAATATTAGTAAATGCACTCGTATGAGGGCGTAATTTCACCGCAGAGCCAGGAGGAGTTGTTTTGACCAATCTTACATCCACTACGTCCCTGGGGCGCAATCCAAGAGCTTTAAACATCCAAGGTGGAAGGAATACATAATTGTTGGGTGAACGAAAGTCAAGAGCACCACCCACAGCCCTAGATAATGTCGCAGAGGATTTATGATGGTGTTCATCGGCTGGCATCGTCACACGTGGAGATGATACACCATCTACACGTGATACCTCAAAGAGCCACGGTACTTCCGCTTTACTTTTCATGATGGCGTCCCAAAAGTTTCTAGGCAAACTCATTTTGTCCCCAGTATAAATATGCCCATGACTAAACACTCCTACCGGTGGATCGAATCGGTCGTCCAACGGTAATGCAATAGCGCGTCGGTAAGAAATGGCATCAACTCCATTGGCAGAAGTTGCCACGTATTCAGCGTTGTGATCTTCAACTGCTTGCTCAAGTAATGCTATATTTTTGGCCTGGGACCATTTTTTACTGAAGAAACCTACCCCATCACTGATGAGTGAAGGAGCGGGATACTGAGATGTTTGATCAAAGTAAAAGGGGCTGGATGCGGTGATGGATGTTGTTGGTATATCTTGCAAATTTGTTGATGCTGATGCACAGCTGAAAAGTTGAGATGTGCACAGCAGTAACGTCGCTAATGGCTTCATGGTTGTATTATTGTATATGTAGTGCTGTTCTTTATTTCGGGGAGCAATTGACTCTCTAGTGTTGTCAATACGCCAAGAAGCTTGCTCTATTGAAGGAGAGAGCAAGTGAGCAAGTTGAAAGTTGAGGTGAAAGTGAATTTTTTTCGAGCCTTTCCACGTGTACACTAAGTTTTCAAGCTTATCCATTGAATCTATGTGATTGTACAATAGATGAACTAAGTAGTCTATTCAGATTTGTGTTACGCTAAAGCTTGAATTAACTATATAACTACGCTTCTTTAGGAGCTCGCCTCAACAGCAGTAGCTGCTGCAGCTGTCTGTGATGACTCGGATGGGTTACCTTTTTCACCTCGCTTCGGTCCTTTTGGTTTCTTCTTGAGTCCAAATTTTGACCCCTTCCCTTTTCCTGCCTTTGTGTTGTTCGGGCAGTCTTTCCACAGATGATCATGCCCTTCGATGCGGCATTTGGATGGACCGTTACCTTTCTTCTTGGATTTTTCTGCTACGTTCCTCTTGTCAACACCCAAGGTTGGGGCCGAGGGATTAGGCAGCGATTCGGTGCTTGCCAGTTCACGAGATTCTGCACTTTCCATGTCTTTTCCTCCATTGGAATTATCCTGCGAAACCCCAGCAAAAGATTCAGACTTGCGATTATCAGGACAGTCTCTCCAATTGTGGTCGTGGCCAGCTTTACGGCAAGGATTTGGCTTTCCTTCTTTGCCAGGCTTTCCTTTGCCACCTTTTCCTCCCGGGCGAGGCTTTCGCAACGGCTTCTTGCTTTTTTTGCCTGTTCTAATCTCATCATCGGCTGGGACACTTGCGGCCTCTGTCGATCCGCTATCGCCGTTCGATTCGATCTTCTTGGTGTTTTCATTCAGCGCCGGGGCATTTTCAGAATTGGTGGCCTGAACAGCTGCAACCTTATTCATTCCTCCTAAATCTTTGCTAGCAGGCGCATTCGATGGCTTTGCTGCAGAACCACTCCAGATACCTCCCAATGATGCTCCAATCGACGGTGTAGTGGATGTTGTTGGAGCAAACGGATTAGGTTTCCAAGGATCAACGTAGGTGCTTGGCAGCACCATCGGTGGAGGGTTCCAACTTCCATATACAGCAGATCCTTGCGATTCTCCAAAGAGAGCACTGTTTCCAGGAAATAATGCGTTCGGAGGAGGCAAGATTGGTTGCGATTGCATTGTACTTTGAGTGGCCGAGTCACTCTGTGCTGTATGATTACTATTCGATGTTGTAGGTGGAACGTGTTGTGATGGACTGAAAGCCGATATGTCATGATGCTCAACTTGAGGTGGCTGAGGAATATTCTGAGCATGTTGTCCAGGTACTTGGTGCTGCGCCACGGCTGGAGCCGGCGAAGGGAGAATTGGTGCCTCTTCAACATGAGCGTTCACTGAAGTTGGCTCTGATTCATCGGCTGGTTCTGAACTAGATAAAGAAGTCTTTTTGATGGATGCCGGTGGACCGCTACTCCACGCAGGCACTTTCGGTGGTGGGCAGGCACAAATTCTTTCGGCTCGTTCTCTTCGGTTGCTTCCACTGACTCTGGCTCGATTGGTACGTCCCTCACCTGCACTTCCTCGCTATCTTTCGCAAGGCTCCTGCTTTCTTCCCTCCGTTTCCTAGCCAAATCTTCGTGCTTTTTAGAACGAGGTTTTGTTTTCTCCTTCGCATCATCATTTACCTTTTCCTCAACATCAGAGTCATTATTCTCCTGCACGTCTTTTGCACTGGCTCGTTTAGGTGCTTTCTTACTCTTCCGTTTAGGGGGTCTGTAATTCTCCGATTTTGGATTGTCTGGACAATCAACCCAATCATGGTCATGACCTTCAATCTGGCATGGGTTGTCACGGATGAAATTCTCCGACTTGGGATTTTTCGGGCATTCCCTCCTGAAAGACAAGAACGATAAAATTAGCATAATGACAACATAAATGAAAACGTTCTTCGTATTGATGCCTGCAGCTACTCACCAATCATGGTCATGGCCCTCAATCCGGCAGGGCCGAGGTTTCTCCACTGGTTGCGTTTGTTGTTGCTGCTGTTTTTCCTCCTTACGCTTTTCCTTCTCAATCTTCCTCTCCTTCTTCTCTTCCGTCTTTGCCGCATACTCTTCAGATAGGCGATTGTCCGGGCAATGCTTCCAATCATGGTCATGCCCTGGTTTTCGGCATGGATTACCTCGTTCTGCTTTGTCTGTTTTATCGGCTGTTTTCTTTGCCGCTTTATCAATGTTTGCATTAGAGCTTCGATTGTCGGGGCAGTCTGCCCAATCATGGTCATGCCCTTTCTTCCGGCATGGATTTGTCTTCTTTCCAAGTATCTGTGTTTCGTCACCACTGCGATCAGAAGCTACCTTCTGGCCCCTCTCCCATTTTTCAGCAGGTTCACTCTTACTTTCATCAGCTGAAATTTCAGATTCTGTACGAGATACACGTGCCGCTCTACGTTCTGCAACCTGACGCAAAATGCTCTGTTGCTGCTCGATCGCCTGGTCTTTTTTATACTGTGCCTCTTCCTCTGGGCTTCGCTGTTTCACCGGGGATGGTGGTAGTACCGCGGTCATCTGCTCTGATGCCTGCGTCTGGTCCAATGAGAGAGGAGTTGGCTCAACAGGAAGCGCTGGTGCCCAAACCCTATTACCACCAACAGGCATTCCCTTCTATTTTGGCTGAAGTCATTTCAGCATCATTTTCTCTAGAAACTTCTCCGCTTGGCTGATTCGCTCCTTGCGCCCCAGTCGATCCATTATTAGTATTCCGAAGCAGCAACATCGGGGTCTCTGGCGCGGATCGATTGATCCGTTCGTTGGCATCGATACCATGTTGCTGTTTCAACGCGTCTTCAGCCCGATGATCTTGATTGTTAGATGCCATGGAAGATGATCTCGATCTCGCCCTGCCATCCTCCCCACCACGATGGGTATCCTCTCTTCTTCCACTGCTGCCAAACCCATACCTATCACTGCCTTCCCTATCATTGTATCCTCCTCTCTCTCCCTCAAAGCCTCCGCCCCCACGACGAGAAGAGCGATACTCATGATGACCAACATTGTTGTCAAAACCTCCCTCGTGTCCACTACCACTACGATGACGTTGATAATCCTCAGAAGAGCGACGATCCGAAAAATGAGACGGGGCACGTTGAGCAAATCCCCACCGGGAGTCGTTCCTAGGCGTTTGGGTTGGGGATTGATCGTCATTGTAGAACCTTCTATCATTGTAAAATGAAGATGAGGATGAGCGCCGATTGTCATTATAATCATCACGATGATGAGATGGTCTATTATCATAACCTCCACCTCCACCGCCGACCACCACCTCCTCTGGGACCAGCATAATCTCTGAATCCACGATCGTCACCATGCCCACGCGAATAATCATCACGATGATTACTGTAACTTCCACGTTGTGAATGATGATGATAATCTCGATGATTATTGTAATGATCATTTTCATGCCTATCATTCGAATAACGGTCATTGTAGGATCGTCTAGATTGTTGATAATCTCGATTGTTATGGTCTGAATATCTCCCGCCACCACCATAGTGATTATTATATCCTCCTACTCCTCCTCCTCCACTCATGGGTTCTTCCCCAGCACCACGGTATTGTTGCTGCTGATGCAATGAGTTAGCAGCAGCCGCTGCAGTAGATGATGTATTAGTCTGTGGGGGTTTCGTCCCAATTTGAGGGAATTCGTCATCATCACTATCATCGTCTTCATCTCCCCATCGTGGTTTCTGAGAGGATTGATAATTGACAGAATTGTTTTGAGGAGACGATTGCGCCGAAGAAGTTGAGGGTGGTGGCTGATGCATTGCCCAGGGCACATTCTTCCCGCCACCTCCAGCTACAGCTGCACTGCCAGCTAGAGGAGACTGCTGCTGCTGCTGCTGCTCGCCAGTAGCTGACTTGGCAGAATTCTTACTCTTGATCCCCCCCAAATGACCAGAAGTGGCGGCCCCCCATCCAGGAACAATCTTGGACCCTCCCAACGCAGTAGATGCAGCAGTGGGCGTAGAGCCTACACTGGGCGAATTTAACGCTGCACCACTATCCGCAGATGAGGAGGCTGCAGTAGATGAAGCGACCCCAGCAGCAGATTTGGCAATGGCAGATTTGTCTGGAGAACTGGGCGTGTCACCGACCGGTTTCCGAGCTAGCAATCCGCCCTGTGGCTCTGCGGTTAAACTGGCGTCGCCACCCCCACTTTTAGGAGCACTTCCAGCGCTGTTGGGCGGAGCACTGCTTCCACTAAGACGAGTCAAGCCCCGAATATTCTTGGAGGCACCCAATCCTCCCGCACCGGAACCACCCCCCGTCGAGGAGGAGTTGTAGTTCGATCGGGTTGATTCAATTTTTTCGCGTAGGCGAGAACCAAAGCCTGCGGGCATCTTTGCTGTTTGATTTTATTTGTAGACAGAAGATAGCGAGAGCGAGGCTGGTTGTTCTATTTGGTTTACTTTCACTTGATGGGCAATGCAATGACATGCAAATCATGTGATAGGCATCGCATCGAAAAGATATCTTTTGTCTTTTGTTGGTGGCAAAAATTGCAAAATCTTTGCGGGAAGCGGGAAGGGAGAACGGAGAACCCGAAATGAAAATTTACGCAAAAATTCCGCCATCCATCACCTCTCACTCCAAAACTATCGTAAGCCATCCAAAATTGTCTTTCTCTCCCATGTCTCTCCTGTACATTGTGCTACCGCCATGATCGCCCTCACGTACTTGGAATTCTACTCAGGGATTGGTGGATGGGGATATGCTTTAGAACATGCACTTCGAAATGTTGCATCATCATCTCCTGAACCGAAGCTACTTGGCGCCTATGACCACAGTGATTTATGCAAAAATGTTTTCAACCACAACCATCAGAATAAAAAGCTGTTTCGCCAAACTCCTATAGAAAGAATTACACGAGAACAACTCGAAACCCACGCTGCGCATATATGGTGCATGTCTCCGGTGAGTGGACATACTATTCTCAGTTTCCTATGACAAGCTCATCATAACAATAGCATATGTCTAACACGCCATGATGTGATTGATACCTCCAGCCTTGCCAACCGCATACTCGGCAGCATTCGAATCAACAATGCGAAATAGATGATCCAAGGAGTAAGAGTTTCTTGCATCTTTGTGATATGATTGGCTCGATGGAGGAATCAACGTTACCGTGCTTAGTACTGCTTGAGAATGTAGTCGGGTTCGAGCTGTCAGGGACTGCTGTTGATGATGGCACTCAAACAACACAATCTACTGATGACAGTGAGCCAAATCAACAAAAACAAATACGTCGTGGGAGCTTTCAAACATGGAGAGAGGTATTATCGAAGAGAGATTACCGAGTTGCACACTTTCATCTTGATCCGACTGATCTTGGCTTACCAAATGCTCGACCCAGACACTACACAGTTGCGTTTCGGCCTGGCAGTTTGCATGCGAAGTTGAAGGATGCTTCCGTATCTACTCAGTTGAAAGCTACAGAAAGCCTGGTATCAAATAACTATGACAGCCTATTCACGGAGGAAATGCTGAACAAGCCACCAATCATTCATGGTCCAAAGTCACTCGGAGCTGCACCACCGACATTGCCTTGCATAGGTGATTTCCTTGATGCCGATTGCAAAGTTGAATCCTCTCTTCTTCGAATACCAGAAAAGGTGTGGTCGAGTTCATCCGCGTGGTGCTTTGATGTTGTCACGTCATTGCACCATAGAAGCGCTTGTTTTACACACTCCTATGGCAAGTTTAACAAAGGTACGGGATCTATTCTATACACTGGACCACTAGAAACAGAGAGTAATGATTCTGACGAAGTTGACAAGACCAGTAGGAAACGCAATAGAGCAACGGCTTTCCTTGCTTCTACCAGATTCGATTTGGAAGCACCTGAAGCACGAAGTTTTGATGCTGACTGGTCGAAGGATATTGATTGGGAAAACGATATGAGATATCTTTCCGGAACAGAGATTGCTAGACTAATGGGTTTTCCTGTTTCCGATGCAGACGATGGTATTGACAATTCGTTCCGCGAATTCAGCTTTCCCAATACAATAACTGTGAAGCAACAGTGGAAGCTGCTGGGAAATTCATTGAATGTTGAGGTTGCTGGAAAAGTAGCTGAGATTGGCATTAAGTCTCTTCTCATGCAGTGATTTATTTATAATAAACATAGAGTCAGGATTGGACAGTTTAAACCTCCTCTCGTTTCAATGTCTTGACATCAAGTTGAGCAGCAGCCAAGAAACGTGCACCAGTGCTCTCTCGCCTTAGACCTCCAGTTTTATCAGGCGCTGGCAAATTTGCATTAGTTCCCAATTCTCCCGCCGCTTCAAGGAGGATCTCTGCAGTCGTTTGACGCTGTAAGTCGGAATCTTTCTGGTTCTTGCTTGAATTTGTGCTACCGTCGCCATCACTACCTCCACCGCCAGCTCCACCGCCAGTTCCTCCTCCTCCCATCCCTGCTGCCGCTGCTGCTACAGCTCCTTGATGCGCATTCTTTTGTAACATGGCAGCATACTCCATTTGCTGATGTTGATGCTGGTTCTGCATCTGTTGCGCTGCAGCTAGTGCTGCTAATCCACCTACATTTCCTCCACCTAAGCCACCACCTAGACCACCACCTAAACCTCCACCGACGATTCCTGCCAAAGAAGCAGCACGGCTTGCCCCATCAGTCATCATGACAGAAGAAAGGAACTTGTCTTCCCATGCATTGCGTAGAAGGAGCGATGAATTTGGGAGGTGTCCTCCGCTGATGTTCCGAAGACCTCCACTAGCGGAATGATTGGGCATCGTTCCCATCGGAGGTGGTGGTAGTATTTTCTGCTTTGGGTGAGGAGGTAGAGTTGGCTGGCCATCCGCGCTACCATTTGCACCACCACCAGCTCCCCCCATCGAGTTGGCGCTTGCAGTACTAAATGCCCTTGCAGCTTGCGCACCGAGCAACGGATCTGCCCGAAATCCAATACTTCCAAAACTTCTTTCATGAGGGAACGGCATGTTTTGGGCGGGCATTCTGTAGCCTGGGTATCCAGCTGAGCCCAACATATTCATCACCATGGCTTCCACCTTTCCTAGAATGTTTCTTTCCACTGTTGCCTCGAGATCCCTCACCTTCTCCTCTAATATGAACACTTTTGCATTGAGTGAATCCACCTTACGAACTTGGTCTGCCAGAGTAGCCTTGTCGGCACCTCCTCGAGTTGAACGTTGGATCTTCTGTAACAGATCAGGCCTACCGCGCTTGAAGTTCTCGTTATGGAAAGTCACCCATTTGGCCGTAGACTTATCAAAATCATCGTTTCGGAGAGGCCTCGTTTGGATCTTCCTGAAGCCATAGAAATTCAACTGTCGGGCAAAGGAGGAGAATTCTAAATAAATTAAAGCGGTGGGTTTGGGGCAATTAGCACATGCATCAGGTAGGCATAAATATAATAAGAGAAGGCAAGAGTGTCAACTTACTGTTGTGGTCAAAGTACTGTGGAATGACAACCTCGGCGAAGCGATCAGGGTTTTTAACAACAAACATTTCGCCATCATCCGACCATGAGCAGATCGAAATATCACATGTCTCAATCATCTTGGCTAGTTTCTTGAGAAAAATAGGAACCGTGCTTAATGAATTATCATGTTCATGTTCGAATTCATTTGAACGATACTGTTTTTGGCCTCCCTTATTTAATGGTACTTGCGCCGGTCTCTTCGACATGATGTTGATGTTGTGGGATATATCTTCGGCAGAAAGATACGGGAAGAGGTGGAATGGTAGGGCGACTTCTGAGGCACATAATTGAGCGGAAATTAAATAGTGTTAGACGTGAGCAGAAGATAAAATAATGCACAGTTAGATAATCATCATCCCAAGAATTGTGACCGGCGACCTTCACAGAGCCGCTTACTTACCGTCTCTGGAATTCCAGAACAATATTGAATTCGACGGCGTTCGACTTGCTGAATGAAATTCGAAGGCGTTCGATGTTGGTGTTCGTTGGCCGGCCGCCACAACTCTCTCTTGCCGTTCAAAGTTCAAACACGAGTACTTAATCCTTAAAATAGTTGATCTAAAAATGGTGTACAGAATTGGCTTTATTTTGCTCCTTCTTCTCTCTTTGAGCTTGTTATGGGCAGTTATTACCTCTCTTCGAGCTCTTCATTAGCATGACATTCTTTTCAAATCAATTACTACATAATAGAGCTTAAGTGCAGTGATGTGGTTGGATTTAAATTACAGGTTTTATATGCTACATCCATCATAACATCAAGTATTCAACAAGTATTCAATCATTTATTGGTGGAAAATCGCGATTTAAAGCGATGTAGTATAACAGCTCTTGCATGCCCATCTCAGCATAAGCTCGAGCTGCAAAACGAAAGCCCTCTCCATAGATACCTTCATCAGTTTCGATGCAAAATTTGAAGTATTGACGTAGCTTGGCATCAGAAGGAGTGTTGTCGTCTTCTGTTGAGGTATCGCAGGATTCAAGACCATCGTTGAGAAACAAAAATGCAACTAATTGGCACAATCCTTCTTCTACCATAAGCGGAAGGTGTTTCCCGTACCTAAAGTTTGGATGAAGTTTGAGGAAGGCATGGCAGCACTCGTGAGCTAAAATGCTCGCAGTCAGATCAGCAGGTAAGCCAGATAGACATAAGATCGCGGTGACAGCAACGCTTTCTGTCGTGTGTCCGCAGAACTCCGACAAGCACAATCCCCTTGTCATTATTTGTGAGCTTTTGTGATGCACTCCTTCGGAATGTTTCTTCATGTTGTCATTTAAGGCGTTCAAACCAACCAAAATTACAGGAATGCTCTTTAGAGACTGACGACTCACACCACTGATACTGTCTTCATCAGTGATTAGTCCCAGTGGTCCTTCAAAGAAATTCAAGACTCGTTCCCATAATGGAATGGCCTCATCTGAAGTTGTTACTAGTGTACGACAGCACGCCAAGCATACACATCGACCGGTATCAGAGTCACCAACGTCAACAAAATGTTTCGATGAGGATGCAAACTTAGGCTCGAATCTATGACAGCCAGCACATCGACGTATTTCACCGATTTCTGTCTCCTCTGTGGTTGTTACGCCGATATTATCATCTTCCTGCCGAAATTGTTGCGTCTCTTGTTCTTGTCGCCGTATTGTTCCCCGTGCGTGATGAGGACACATTCGCTGTATGCAAAGAGAAGTAACAAGTATAAAATTTTCAGTTACAATAACATAAAAAATGATATGGAATATGACCTCAGACAATACTCACTTCTTTGTCAAAAAATGGATGCTTCAGATATTCAAACTTAGTACTACCATTGTTCATTGCAACGGTTGGAAGTGTTTGTTCGCAAACAACACATTTCCATCCAAAATGCTGATCGTAGCAACTCTTGTGAAATGGATATTGCTCTTGCTTAATGTTTCCTTCTTGTTTTCTAGCAGAACTGAAATAAAGTGTTTGCGACTTGGGGTCGATTGGTAACTTGCACTCGTAACACTTGAAGCAGTCAAAGTGAAAACGTCTTTCGTCGCCAGTATCCTGCGTAGGTGATATTAAAATATGTGTCGTCGCTGCAGGTATCGGTTCTCTACAGGCATAGCACACATGTTGCTCTGCGGTAGCATGGGTAGATCTTTCCGTTGTCGTTGATGTGCTTGGTGAAGCCACATCATCCGCTTCACTTGTCTGCAGAACAAGCTTGTTACGGATACGCCGTCGAAACATAGTATTATTTTGGTCAGCAGCCGCAACACCACCAGTTGGCACACGATCACGACGCCGCTATTATCGATCCAAAGATCCTGCTCTGATGTTTGCTCACTAACTTGCCCAAACAGATTAGCAATTGCCGATCCGAGCTTGCCCCTGCCCCGGTGCCCGACTGCCCGGCCCGGTTCATGGTTCAGATAAGCTTTTTCTCAAAAGTAAGCGAAGCGGCATTGCCAATTGCCAGGGGTTAAATTAATTAACCCCTGGGCAGTGCGAATGCCACAGTCTTCACCTTTTCTTTTCCGGCCGAACTCTTTTCGATTTCAGATTTCACACTTCCGTTCTTTTGTTGTGGTTGCGTTGTTCTTGCTTGTGCACGGAATGAAATCAAATCATACAGCAAATCCCTCAGAAAGAACAGCACCGACGTATACAAAGCAGAATGTCGTCATCTCAATCATTTGATGATTTTGAGCGGGTGAGTTGGTTGTTAATATTCTTACATGTGACTGGACTTGATGAATAAGTATGAAACAATTGTGCCGATTCTTCGCCCGTCGTGGCAGCTATTGACCCTTCTGTGAAACCTACAAATCTAATATGCCTCGATTAATATTTATCTCCTCGTATCCGTTCCTCCACAGGACTACAATACGCATCTATCAAAAGTGCGCTCCTTTCTCGCACAACCAACTGCTAATGCCAGCAATTCTTCTCATTATGAAACAGACGTGAAATCCTGCCAACAAGCGCTACATGAGGCCAAACAATGTATTCATGCTATGCAGGGATTAGCTGAAATAGAAGGCGATCCCTTTAAAGCAGAAGAGGCGAAAAGGAAATTAGAGAGAGAGATAGGCCCATTGGAGAGTGAAATGAGGGGAAGAAAATATGGTGGTAGAGGCAATAATAAGGGGATCACATCTGTGTTTGGCAACGGAAGTGCACAATCTAATGGTAATACAGACTACCTGTTTGGTAATCGATCACACTACGCACCGCCATCATTGGGGGAGAATGACATTGAATACGGTGACTTTTCAGCGCCCCTCACAGAAATGGAGCAGCGGATGCAGGATTCAGAGCACTTACTACGAGAAACTCAAGCACTTTGTGCGGATTCGGAACAAATAGGATCATCCACTCTAGAAACTATGGGACGACAACGAGAGCAGATTGAAAGATCATCAAACCTAATACAACAGTCTTTGGAAAATACAGAGCAAGCACGTAGGATCATGAAAGAGATGGCAAGTAGAGCACTACGGAACAAACTGGTTCTCTACTGCATGATTGCACTCTTGTTGATTGCAAATGCGATGGCAATACATCATTTATGGACGAAGAAGTAAAGGAAGTGTTAGTCGTACAATAATCAATCTTGAATCTTGCAGCTTCTTCTGTATTCTCTCTTCTCCATTTGCTTTGATTCTCTTCATAACGTCCCCATTATTTTAGCATGCGTGCTTCGTGCAACATAACAACCCTGGTACGTGTATCTACTTATGTAGAGAGAATAACATCAACACAAAGTGTTAGAATTTAGAATCGTTACCTATCTACTACAAGCATGATGAAGTACTGCCAATTGGGTGCTCTTGCTTGCGCTATGATATTGCTCAGAACTGCTGAGGGTTTCGTATGCAAATCGGCGTTATTAAAGAAATCCGTGGCTGTGCCAACTTTTCAACATAATCATCAGCAGCCGCCTCATCATTATAGTCGCTCAACTCGCCGACGTAATGGCTGTACTTCCCTCACAGCAACTGCGACGTCCAATGATGTCTCTGATAGTAAGAAGTCAAAATCAGGGGAATGCTATTATAAGAGAATTGATGGTTCCTGGAAGCCGAGGAAAGAATTGTCTAGTCTATTCGTAGGTGAGCGGCTATTTGCCACGCGACTTCCTAAATGTGACCTGCTCGACGGTAAAACAGGTCCCAAACTCTTTTTCGAATGCGGGGTTGGGAAGAAAACAAGAGGAGAGTGGAGTATTGTCAAGTAAGTTGCCTTGATTGATGACATACCTCCTGCCGCCCGTCTCTTTATTCTCATAATTTAGTTGCATGTTGCATCGTCATCATCTTAGTGGGATGTTACGAATACCTGGGAAGAGAGGAATGAAACCATCTGTTATCAGAAAGAAGGTAAAGAAGATTCCAAATGACTCTTTGATTGAGGTGTATGTTTCAAAGATCAGATTAGATCATGGCAGTTTCGAAGTCTGCTTGAGTCGAGAGGAAGCACTGTCGAGTTACAAGAAGGAAAAGGTTTCTGCTTCAAAATTGATGCCTGGGGAGCAGTTATCGGGAGTTGTCCGTGACGTGCGTCCATATGGTGTGTTTGTCGACGTAGGTGCTAATAGAAAGGGTTTGATCCACATAAGCACAGTCGCTAAATCTCAAGATTGTTACATCAACAAAGAGGAGGGATTGAAGAGTGCAGGTTTTGCGAGGGGATCACCAGTACAAGTTGTTGTGCTGAATAACGAAAAGAAACGTTTAGAGTTTGATTTGTACGTGCCGGAGGAAGAACCCATCCCTGACGAGAGCTCAGATGAAACTACAACAATTGAATTAAAGTCGGAAGAAGATGAAGAAGCTCTCGCATGGGGAGCTTATAACAATGAACCGACTAAGGAAATAAGTACAGTGGAAGCCGACATGTGGGCTGCCTACGCTGCTAACGAAAGTAATAATGCAGAGGAAGATGATGATGATGACTACTATGACGAAGACGAAGACATAGAAGATGCACTTGGTATTGGAAGCTACTAAATTAAATGATGCAATTTCCATTTATTATTTTTATGCATGATTGCACAACTATGACTAAGCCAAATCATTAAATTGCTCTGAGCGCAACATAATATTATGCCTTCCTACGCTAGTATTTGCGCTTCTTTTTTTGTTTGTCTTTTTTGCTTGCAACCTTCGATAATGTTTCGTTTTCGCTGTCATCGTCATCAGACAGTGGGGGAGGATCTGTTGAACCTGCGTCCAGGAGTAAATTCTCGCTATCCTGCTCAAACCATATATCATCTTTCCTTCCAAGCCCAGTGAAATGAACCTTGACGTGACCATCGACTTCTGTCACAATAGTTCCAATGAAAAATTCGTAGTCATCTGTAGATTCATCTTCCTCACACTCTACTAAGCAAATTACGTTCGTATTGGGGATGAAAGCTCCAGGTCTAGCTCTTTTTGCTAATCTCCATTCGTTCACTTCCTCCTTTTTATAAGATTTTCGTTTATTCTTTTTGTTTGTGCTCATTTCTCTTGTCACCTCGACGGTAATGCATTTGCCGAAAGCCTTTGGTAGCTGCAATGAGTCTGAGCTGTATCCATCAATCGCAGTACCTTTTTGGTTGACGGCTGAACGCATCTCTTTCTTTAGTCTTCTAGCCTCGTGTTTTGCCCAATTTGTGTACGTCAGATCTGGTTGACCTAGCTCTTCACGATGTAGCATATCTTTATCATAGTCATCCAGTAAGGATTTCAGGCGCTTCATTTGGATCCTTACTGAGTGTGGATGGCACATGCATACATCAGCAGCTTCCCCTAGAGGCACCCATTCTGGGACAGCAAAATTTGTAGACTCTGCAACATTGAAACCAGTGTTGAAACCAAAGTGATAACATCCAGGAAAAGTAATCATTGCATCGCCAGGTCTCTGGATAGTTGTTGTAAACTTAATCCCAGCCTTCTTAAGAATGGAAGGCGATAACAGGCACTGCTTGTGACGCAAAAACTCATGGCATTCTGCTGCCCGTCCTGGGAAATGGGAACGAGCAAGAGATTCAAAGCGTCTTGAGTCTTCTTGAGCGATCCCGTACCAGTATTTTGGCGAGCCAGCATGAAGGTAGTTGATGGAGAGTAAGTTCATATCTTCCGTGTGAGCAGCAAATGTGCTACCCCACATACCAAAGTAAAGGTAGGCACTCGTCACACCTGGCAAGTGAAATACCTCGTCATCACTGTCACCGCGTTGAGAATCTGCTCGTAGAAGGCATAGACAGCTTTCTAGACGATCAACATTCCAGCCACATGCATGTGCGTCCTTGAAGAGAGTCCCTGACATGTCGGCCCCGTAAGTCGGTGGCTCCATAGTTGGCCCCATGCGCCTCCAGTACTTACGAGCAAGCTCGTCGCAGGCTTCATCGGAATCATCTTCTTCAAATTCTTTTCCTACATGCCTCTTGCGGTATTCGTCTGCTTTTATTCTGAAATCAGATACAGCAATGGGTGGCTGTTCGACGAGAGTGTACTCATAGACACCTCCGATTCCAGCGATCATTTGCTTGATTGGACTTGGTATAATCATATCACCAAGCTTTGATCCCTTCGCCCACTGTTTCATGATTGAGAGATACAAAAGATGCATATTAGCTACTGAAATTCGATGACATTCACACAAACATAAACACAGTCTTGTACTTTGTACTTACATGTCTCCCCCTTGCCGAGGAATCAATTTTCGCCCAGAACCCTGGGGGCAACGAAACCTTTGCAATACCATCTCTGAGCTTGTATCTACACATTTGATACGTCTTTGGCTCTGAAGCTGATGCTTTGGGGGGAGCCTTCTTCGTCCCGCCAGTGCTTTTGCTCTGAGATCGGGTCTTCATCTTTTCTGAGGAGGAGGAATTAGCCCCAGAGGCAGGCTGCTTGGGAGTAGCAGGTGTTTGTGGCTCTACATTAACAGGAGTTGGTGAATCAGACGGTTCAACGTAATTTGGAGGAGGAACTTGTCCAAGAGGTACCTCCCTCTTCGTCTCTCTGCCCTTGTTGTCCTCGTGAATATACAGAAACTCGTAGCCTGGAAGAGGCACTCCCAAGACCTCCCCCCGAATGTAGTCCGAAAAGGTTGTCTCCTTTAATTCCTCCAGCGTTGGCTTATATTCGGCGCATCGACGAACAGCACCAGTAATGCCAACGCGAGCTAGGAGGTCTTTCGATTCACTTTCTAGTGACTTCGCCTCTGTTAATTTAGGCGCGGATGGCACTCGCGTCATGGATGGGGCGGGCAAAGGGTCGGGCTTGACACCGAGAGCGATCTCGGCACAGCTGCTGCTGACCATGTTATCGTGACCATCAATGATGTGGCCTGGTGCTGACACCATCATTTCTCTGTGTTACTATTAGCTGGCTTTCGTGGACAGGAAAGAGAGAGGACGAAACAGTGTCGTCGTTGCGATGTCGTGGATGTGGGGGTGGAGAGTGGAGGTGAAGCGAAGAAGCCCGGGATGGCGGAAGCAGAAGTGCGGCGATAGCGGGAAAAGAAGGGGGCAAAAGCAATTTCATGGCTGGGCGAAAAAGTCTAAAATAGACTGCTTCTGTTCATGCTCGCCATCCATCCAAGCCAAGCCAAGTACAAAAGCAAAGCGATCAGCAACGCTACGTCTTGCTACGACGAAACACAGTAAGTATTGTAGTCAACCGACCATGAAACCTAGGTAATTGATCCCATATATATGTTATTTTATCACACCCCAACTCCCTCTTTCACATTTAGCACACATTTAATTGGAGGTCTGACGCTTCTTGTACCGGATACGGCAGTCTCCCTTGGGACCAACTACCATGGCCTCGTAATCAATGTCAGGCACCTTATCAGCAATCATCTCCATCTCAAATTCGCGGAAAAGAACACTTAGGATTGTTTTCACCTGAACGAAAGCAAAGTTCTGTCCCATGCAGCTGTGCATACCGCCACCAAAGCCCATGTAGGCATAGGGACTAGATTTGTCCTCCTCCCTACCAGGACCAAACCGATCAGGATCGAAGGCATCGGGATCCTTAAACACTTCGGGAATCCTCATACCAACTGAGGGACTGATTAAAACCATATCACCCTTGGGAATCGTGTAGTTCTTTCCAGCAGCCTTCACCTTCAACTCTTTCACAGCATAACGAATCAATAGAATCAATGGAGGGCACAAGCGCAATGCTTCTTTCATGGAATTATGCAGGAGAGGCATATCTTCGTTGACTTTCTTGTAATCAACTGCAGCATCAGGTTCAGAGCCAAAGATATCCATTTGTTCGCTCACAATACGCTTCATGATTTCAGGGTTGTTGAGTATGAAGAGACTAGTCCATGTCGACGTAATGCAACTAGTGTGTTGTCCAGCAAATAGCAATGCAATTAGAAGCCCAGTCACTTGTTCGTCAGTAATGGGCGATCCATCTTTGTACTTAACATCCATAAAGATAGATAGAATATCCGTACCATCCGAATGCTTCACGTCAGGGTTGTCTCTTCGGTTTTTGATTACTTTTCCAAACAATTCCACCATCTTGGCACGAGCTTCATTGCGCTTCTTGTGTGCAGCAGTTGGTGCATTAGGGAAGAAGACAGTGAGTGGGGTTAAACCGTGATCAAGGTCATGATAGAGCTCAGATACTTCTTTGAATAGATTTTCACGAACATCATCTCCATGGAGGCAGCGAGAAGAGGTCAAGATAGTCAATTCCGATAGAGCATGGAACAAATCAATTTCTCCAGATTCTCCCCATGTTTCAAGATACTGACGAGTCTCCCTCTCAATTTTAGCAGTGTATCCCTTGAGACGTGAAGTACGAAGTCCATGTGCCATGGACTGGAATTGCACCTGACGATTCTTCTTGGATGCATCATACACAACTCCTGGTCCAAAGACTGGCTTCATAAATCCATACACTTCATCTTGAGATAGCACTTCATCGGGCGCCTTGAAAAATGGCTCTTGCGCTTCAGGCCCAATAAGGAAGGTCAAACGCTTGTGGAAGAACTGATTATAATAAAAGCATCGGTTGGTTTGTTGTGTAAGATTTTCTAGATCTTAGAAATTGTGGCCATAAAGAGAAGATGTTCATATCAAATGCACAACAAACTTACCGGAACAGTGAAGACTGGTCCATATTCCTCGTAACACCGCTGCACCATTTTCACGGGACTCTTTCCAAATTCAACAATTGTTCCAACGACTGGTAGGCCGGAGACTGGACTATTGGTCACAGTGGGAGGAGCAGAGCTGCCGCCCTTGGTCCGGGGGCGCAAGACGAAGAAAGCATAAAGAAGGGAAAGCACGGAGAGGCAAGTGAGCCCAAGGAGCATGCTATCGGAGCCGCCGACGAGGCCACCGACGCTGATGGGTGCAGCCCCAGATGTTGGTAGCGTCATTGTTGTCTGTAGGGCGGTGTAGTTGTTCTATGGCATTGGCCAAGTATGGTATGCGGCTGTGTCCCTTCTCGTTTTGGAGGAGGAGGAGGAGTGAATCTGAGAGCCAATGACGATGATATTTGGCGCCACGTCGCTCGGCCTCAAACATGCAATTGGGACTTCTGTTATTTAATTGGTACCTAGGTACGGTGCTTACACGATCCGACGCGAATGAATTCACCAAAATCGTCCAATACAATGAGGCATCATTCTCGCATAAACTAAGTATGAACTCCTGTAGGAAAAGTTGCGCTGTTATCTCTTAGCAGAAGTAGTTGCTAGCTAGTTATCAACGCCCCCGTCGTCTCTCAAATAGGCGCCGACATTTATCGTAGCAGCAGCAAAGCTTTCATCGGTCGTCGACATGACACGAACCATCAGCATACTTCTTGTGCTACTCCGCCTATGCTCCGCTGCTGCAGCGGATGCATCAGTTTTGCGTGGCACAAGACCTTTGCATAGGCACTTCATTGGCAGCCATGTACAACATAAACAACAGAGTATCTTAGTGGGAGGAAATAATGATGCAATGATTGAATCCGGTGAGAATGCTGATGAAAAGTTGGACGACCAAAAGCTGCACAGATTCCTTCAAAATGATGAGTCTACCATCCTTATTCCAACCTTTGGCTTGGACCAGACCATTGATACGTCACAGGCGCCAAGCTCATTTTCATTTTCCTCTAAGGAAAAAGCTGACGATGTTATACGAAGTTTAGCTGAGAATCATCTTGCAGTTGTTTACGCAGATTCTTTCCCGACCGTCGGAGCCCCTTCAAAGGTTCTTCTAACTGTTGTAACCAACAACGAAGATGAAAGAGAAGACGCTGTTGGAATCTTCGTTCGCAAATCATTTGTCGGAGGAGTGGCTACATTTCCCGGATCGTCCAATGCACTAAGCGAGGAGGAGTTGGAGCAAGTGACGATTGATGCATTTACAGTACCTGGGCTTGGGCAGAGTTTCTTGGATGCGTTGAAGGAAGATAACCACCCCGAATTGGAAGGATTGTTGTTGATTAATTCCAGGAAGATTCAGCAAGGTGGTCCAGTTGTTACCAACCCTGCTCCTCCGACTGACACCAGTAGCACAGAAGAGAACTCGAATCCAATGAGCAGCGTTTGGGCTATTGCTGCTGTGGTAGCACTTGGAGCTATGTTCCTAACTATCATCTTGTGCACTTCCATTCTCTACTGTGATTATCGCAAACGGAAGCAACGGATGGACCAAAGGCGATCTACGTCGGCAAATCACCGTGAGCGCAGGAAGAACAAACAGAATGGATCTTCTCAAATGTCTTCTCCATCAAATAATGTTGCAGATCAATTGATTGTTGTGCCTGCAGCCAGTGGCGAGACAGAGATTCAAACGCCTTCTCCTTCATCGCAGGGGTCGAATGAGATGGTGGGCAATGCCGTTGGCCGGGGTTCCATTCGTGGAGGCTTGTTCAAATCTCGTCGTTCTGTTGCTGCCAAATCTAAGGCTGCAAGTACTCAATTGAAAGACTCGACATCGATTGATAATAATGACTATGTTGCTCAGAATGCCCCCTCTGAAGTTTACTCAGTAGGAGAAGACACCACCATGCTGTACCCTTCTGTGAATCGACAAAGAAGCCCTTCTAAGGATGGCAACATGAGCGACTTTGACGGATATTCTATGGATGGCATGAGTGCTATGGATGGCGGAGTTAGCACTATTGGCAACGACAGTAAATCTATATCAAACAGATCAACCATCAGGGACACGATGTACGCCGGGGATACAACCAGAGATTTTGAAAGCATTTGGGATGATGAGCAGAGTAGATTGACCACTGATATGACGGCCGATGGAATAAGCGTAGATGGCCCCACTAAAGAGGCCTACGGAGACTTATCGAAGCCTTTGAATGAATTGATTGAAAACCAGGACGAGGAGAACCAATCTAGCGCTGCATCTGTGGATCTCAATGAATTTGATTCGGAGAGTGAGAGTGGCTCAAACATTGGCAAATTCACATTGGAGCTGTTGGGTCAGGGACGCAAGTCGAAAAAGTCTGGTGAGCAAGAGGAAGAGGACTCTATCCTTGGTGGAATGTATGACGATACCAGCGACAGTGGAAAGGATACTCCTAGCGGTGGGGATAGTGTAGATTCTACTCCTTCTTGGGCTGAGCCTATTCAATCTGCTATCAACAGTGCCAAACAAGCCTCGGGAATCTTCCGAAGTCTGTCTGGGGCGGACGACGACTCCTCCAAAGCATCTTCGACGAATGACAAGTTTATGTCGTCTTTGCCTCGAAATGAAACTGACGATAATAGCGTTAAAAGTGGCAGTAGCCGTGGAAGCCGAGGAAGCAGTGGATCACGCCATGCAAAGCCTACGGGTGGTTACGCGCTCGGAATTACAAACAGTGTAGATGATGAGATGGATGAGCATCCAGATGCGATGATCGACAACATCAACACAATGTTATCAGAATGTCGTGTGATCCTAGATAAGGATAGCCAGGCCTAATATTCATCCTTGAAAAATGGAATATGTGGAGCGATTCGATCTTATGCTTAGATCTGATTGGTGATTGTAATTATTCATGTTTGTGGGCTGTATGCAAGCTCATCTAAATTGTTTACTAAATAATAGTTAGCCTAACACGCCACCGCCTACAGTTCTTGCATTTGCACTCTTCAAGTCAAACATCTTCCTGTCCAACATTCCCATTACCGTAAAAGCCCCGCCGACAGCAGCACACACCCCAGTGAAAAAGTGACTGTATCCTCGAACGTACTCTTCAAACTCAACATGCAATGCTGACACTTCATAAAAGAAGAAAACTCCTGGCAGCCCGCGGTTCGATCCTGGATCAACGTGCCTTGTGTGCTCTGTCACCGAGTATTGAAAGGTCTCAATTGACGTTCCATTGAGGAACTGATACTTAGTCGGGATCACTTGAAGGTAGTACTGGAACATACCATATCCGTCAGCTACAGTCCGACTCACTCCATCTAACTGACTTGTCAAGTTCAGAGAGTTCCTCACTTCATCAGGCATTGACCGCCCAAATGTGAGTTTGTTCACCGTGTGGCTAACATTGAACTGCTCATAGGCATCATTAAACATCTCGATGATTGAATTTAAATCCAAAAATAATCCACCAAGTGGATTTTGCACCTTATCGGCACCTTCCTTCTCCCATTGCCGATCAGGTGCAAAATGCAAATTGCCGCCCCCCGTACTCAATGCAATTTTCCCATGTACGTTGCATCCCTCCCCCTCCTCATTACTCGCACGTAGCATGTGTGCGCATTGAGTAATTTTGGAAATGTCGGGGACGTGCCAAGACTTGCGTCTATAAGCCCTCTTGACATCATCGCAGGTATTACAGCATTCGTCCTCTTCGCCAGCACCGTAACATGATCCACAATCTTCTTCATCATCGGCTTCTTCCAATTCTTCTCCTTGTTTTTGTTGTTGTTGAGCAGCATCTGTACTAACATCTTTTGATTCCTTTGCAGCCTTGAGTGAATCCAATTGATCTTCATGAATCAGCGTGCCCCCCAGTTCAAATCTACTTTTGTGTCCAATAGTGTTTCCATTTTTATCCAGCCGATGCTTCCACACTCTGTGATTTTTGTCAATATGAAAGCTTTGAGATTGTCCAGTCGGATCATTGGCATCGGTAGCAAGCAGTGCACACGGAATATGTTGAAATGTAATATCAAATTCCACCTCGAGTCCATCCGGGCTTTGCGGCATTACATGCACATGGTCGAGAAACGTGGGCGTGAGGTTGTAGGTGTATTCGCTCCCAATGAGGTAGATGGTCAACACGAGTGTGAATATTGAGATGAGGGCCCCAGAAAGAGTGCGGACTCTGAACTCTGACGAAATGGGGCTGTGGGTGTCGATGGATCGGAAGTAGTCAGTGTAGGACTGCTTCATTTTGGCGTGCGAGGGAGATTATCGCTATGCTATGATATGCTATGATACCAATGAAAATAATAACAACAACGTCGGAATAAGAAGATGAGTACAACCAGATTCCAAATTCCTTGGCGGACTCGATGCCTCGGTGGATTGATCCGATCTATTCACGTCGCAAAATCAACTCACAACCTGCTCCACTTCACAAACGAGCGCAACAGCTAGTGGGGTGCTATGTATTTCTGGGGCGGGGGCGGCATGAAAAGCACGGAGACGGAGGGCGGGGGAAGGGAAAGGCCCTTGAGATTTTTGGCACACACCATCATGACGTGCACAGAGGTTGCACACACAATCAAGCGAGGTAGTGTGGAAACAGAAGCTCCTCAATAACGACAATGTAAACACGGCACTATCTAATTGATATCATCCATCATTTACAATGGATGACATGAATGTTATACCTGATGAAGATTTTGACCGTCTATGGGACGAGGCTGTAGCGGAAGCGGCGGTGAAGTCCATAAAACAACTTAGAAGTCATTCACGGAGTAAGGGTCAGCGTTATGCCCCTTCTAGCAAACAACTTAGCAATAGGAGAGAAACTGTTGCTGTAGTGCATCAGCGTGTGGAGAAATCAAGTGGTAATTTGTTGACACCGTCGACGCGCATCAGAATCAATTAAGAATGAGTTGACCCGTCGGCCCAGATCAGAATCAAATAGTCATGAACTGACCCGTCAGCCTAGATCAGAATCAAATGAACATGGTTTGATCCGTCGGCGCTCATCAGAATCAGTTAGGAATGAGTTGACCCGTCGGCGCTCATCTGAGTCAAATGGTCATGATCTGATCCGTCGGCGCTCGTCTGAATCAAATGGTCATCATGATCTGATCCGTCGGCGCTCGTCCGAAACAAATAGTCAAGAGTTGGCTCATCGGAGTTCATCAGAATCAAGTGGTCAGTCACGTCGGCGCTCATCAGAATCAAGCAGTGGTCATGAGTTGCCCCATCGGCGCTCAACAATCTCGAAGGTTCCTTCGTTGCCACGTCTTGCTGAACTGACGAAAGATACGATGTATGGAAGAGAAGACTTGTCTGCTTCGTCCTACTCTTCTGGTTTAAATACTGCTAGCAGCAATAAGTATGCAATGGACGATTGCTCATCTGTATCCTCTTTAGCTTCTGGATTCTCTGGATTTGAATCGGTATCTATACAACATGAGCAGCCGCAGAGAAGTCTTGCGTCTGAAACTCGACGAAAGCAATTGGGCGAAACAAGGTCAAAGAGCAGAAGTCCCACTCGTGACGCAAAGAAGCAAAAAAGCACTGAGGGTGGGCAGAAAGAGGTTGTCAACTATATTTTGGAGGCATATTCTTCGGAACAACAACAGCTGCTATTTGAAATACCTACAATATTTGAAGTTAAGGGACACAAAGAAAATCGCAATCAATCAACTGGGCTTGTTCTTACGTTTGGTAGGGAGAATGACACTGGCACAGTTGTGGTAAAAGGGATATCTCCCACATCACTCTTTGCCAACACTCGACTCAAATCAGGTCACGAGATATTAATGATTAATAGTCATCGTGTCAAAAGCCCCCAGCAGGCAGCGAAAATAATGAAGAGTCTGAGTGGTGACGTGACGATATATGTCTCAGAGGGGACACGAGCTCCTGGTATGAAGTACATTAGAGTCAAGGCTGGTAGCAAGAAGATGATGAATGGACATAACGGACACATAGATAGGAGTCTACACAGTGCTGCGAAAGATGTGACTCTTGTGACGCGAAACGATAGGTTGGTTCGAGTATCGCATGTTGATCCTGATGGTGCCTTCAGCAAAAATCTCAGCGCTGGAGATGTCGTCATTACTGTGAACGGGACGTTGGTACAAAATGATGAGGAAGCGATGAAACTACTACTTGATACTACGAATCATGGAATCGTTGTGCATGCTCGTTTACTCAATGGCTAATCTGTGTAAGGGCCTGATCGACCAGCTGTTGCCTGGCTGGAAAAGGTGGTGGGTATCTGAAGCAGAAGTTACTGTGTCAAGGGACAATGTTTCGTTTTCAATTGTGTGGAGAGATGATTGGGTATGTGACTGCAACCATTCTGATGAAGAAGCTGTATACAACTCTGATATACAACCTGCAATAGGGAAGATAAATGTGGCTACTTCGTTCGTGATCAATAGCATAATTGATGCAAGTGCAGTCCAACGTAAGCAAATTGCATTAGATGCAGATTGCAATACTTGCACCGCCACGGCAGATCCAACGACGGAAGAAAGTACTGATAATGAGAGTGACAAGGCAGGCCATGAGCCAGATGAATCTCGGCAGGTAACTGATCCATCAATTGAGGAAGGTTCTGACAATGGTGATGTTAGCGGTGAATCGGGTCATGCTCCTACAGAAACATTACAGGAGTCTTCAAAATCAAAACGTCCACCCATGCATAAAAGGAATTCGCTTTATCTTGAACTTAATGGAGATGATGAAAGCAGCGTTGAAGATTGCTGACTTGTGTAAGGAAATATTTCATAATTAGTAAGATGTTTCATTCAATATAGACAAAATTATGCATGTGTTGAGAGTGTTTTTTTTGCTTTCGATGAGTCTCTGTTCTCGTTAATATTTTAGAAGCGTTTGTTTTTGTCACTTTGCACGATGTGCTTAGAGGACTGAACGCGACTGTGGTAATATATATTTTCACATCTTTCCAACTATTTGCTTTTCTTTGGCTCTTCCTGAGACCTATCTGGGATGCTTTCCAGCCACTTGACAGGATGTTTATTGTAAATCGGCCAATCTGGGACGCACAGCAAGATACTGATCCCCACTCCTACACCCCATGAATAAAAAACATATGTAAAGTCTTGGAGAAAGTAACCATAAATCCAACCTATCACTCCAAAAAGTATGATGATGTAGTAGAAGAGAATTTCGGATAGCTTTTGTCCCTCGTAATCCATTTTTGTTGTTGTGTTGTTGTTTGTTGGCTAAATGAAAAATCAAAAAATAATGTCTAATCTGAGCGTAGGCGGATAATATAAATTACTGCTGATTCAGTGTAGCAAATGCAGGAAGGATGGGCTCGACCAACGACTTTATGAGGGCAACGGCAGGGCTGTACTGGCTTTTGAACTATGGCGTTGGAGATGATTTTTTATGGTCGGTGTGCAAACCGAAGGCTTTTCCATTGTCCACTTGTAACTTGTGTCTGTTACCATTGTTACGGTTACGGAAGATGAGATGATGGCCAGAGGGGTGGGACAGACGGTCAGGAAATCAGCACCAACAAATCAAAGAAGAAAATTGATGCTTGTGCTATACTTATGCATCGACCCAACCTCGAAGTCATTGATTGGCAGCAATAGAGGCAAAGCAAAGTTTGTTTGAATCATTACTATTTTGATCTCACGATGGGAAGAAGTCTACGCTCTGGTCGGCAACTGAAAAGTCTGTCTCCTCCCAAGCAGCGAGTAGCTGCAAGGAAAGCTGCTGCAAGTGATGTGCCCAAAAGCAAACCTGCTCCAGCAAAGGCAGGGCGTGCAAAGAAAGCAGTACAGAAGCAACCGGCTCCTAAAAAAGAAGAGGTAGAAAAGGATAGCACTGCTTCAGAGTCTGGAAGTGAAAGTGAATCTGGTAGCGACAGCGAGTCAAGTGATGAAGTAGAAAAGGTTGCTCCCGTTCCACTCAAGAAAGCAAAGGTTGCTGCAAAAGAAGAAAGTTCTGAAGAAGATGATAGCGGTAGTGAAGAGGATAGCTCTGAAGGTGAAGAAGAAGAAAGCGAAGATGGCGATGATGACCAGGGATTTACTGACCAAAATGCTGATTGGTTGAAACCTAAACAAAGCAAGATGAAACTCATGGATTCTGATGAGGATGATGATGAAGATGATGATGAGTTCGGTAGTGCCTCTGAGGAGGGAAGCGATGATGAAATGCTCGAGGTAGAACGGCAATCACGCATCATCGATGAAGAGATGAAATTGGAGCAAGAAGAGGCTGAATCTGAACTTCGTCGGACCATTGCACAGCAAACTAGCGTATATCACTTGCCAACAGTAGAGGAGCTAGAAGATGATGAAAATCGAGTTGTACCGCCCTCTGAGCTTAGAGAGAGAATTGATGATATATTAGAAGTGTTGGCTGACTTCAAGACGCGTAGGGAACCCGGTAGGAGTCGCTCTGAATACATTGAACGACTTGGTCAAGACATGGCAGAGCTATTTGGATATTTGCAAGAGCTTGTCGACTACTTTCTATCAATGTTTGGACCTAATGAATGCCTTGAGTTTCTTGAGGCATCTGATAAATCTCGCCCATTGGTAGTGAGAGTGAATACCCTGAAGGCTCGGCGTAAAGACTTGGCAGCAGCCTTGATGAAGCGTGGTGTGCGTCTCGATCCTTTGGCAAACTGGAGTAAGGTTGGGTTGAAGATTTATGAAAGCACCGTTCCGATTGGTGCCACTCCAGAATACTTGGCTGGTCACTACATGCTTCAAAGTGCAGCATCCATGTGCCCAGTGATGGCGCTTGGGCCTCAACCCGGTGATCGTGTTATGGACATGTCTGCTGCTCCTGGAGGGAAGACATCTTACATCGCACAACTGATGCGAAACAAAGGTGTAGTGATTGCTAATGACTTGAAACCTGAGCGTCAAAAGGCTACCGTTGCAAATTTACACCGTCTTGGAGTGAGGAATGCAGTTACGTGTTGTTACGATGGTCGCAAGATTGGAGCTCAGATGCGCAACTCTTTTGATCGTATCTTGCTCGATGCCCCTTGTAGTGGATTGGGAGTGATCTCCCGTGATCCCAGTGTTAAGGTACAGAGAACCATTCCAGATGTGAAGAGGTGTGCACATCTTCAGAAGGAGTTGTTGGTGGCGGCGATTGATGCTTTGAATCACAAGAGCAAGAAGGGTGGTGGGTACATGGTGTACAGTACTTGTTCTGTTGCCGTGGCTGAGAATGAAGAGGTGGTTAACTATTTGTTATCAAAGAGAGACGTGAAAATTGTGGATGCTGGGCTTGATTTCGGTACGTTATAATTGCTTGATTCTCGTGAGCGTTTTCCATTTGTGCTTGTCTCATAGTTTTGTTCCTTTGCTCTTACAGGCAAACCAGGCTTCACGCGCTTTGAGCACAAGCGATTCCACCCCTCGTTGGCCCTCACGAGAAGATTCTATCCCCATGTTCACAATATGGATGGTTTTTACGTGGCTAAGATCCAAAAGTTGAGTGACAAACGCCATGGAGAGGCTGAAAAGAAGGAAGAAGAGGCGGCGAAGGAAGCAGCAGGAGAAACTGCTAAAGCAGTAACAGCAGAACCTAAAGCTGAAGACAAGAAGAGGAGTGAGAAGAAGAAAAAGAGAGTCAAGAAGTTTCGCAGAAATGAAGATAACGATGAGCAACAAGTCGTCAGGAAGAAGTCTAAGATGAGTATTCCAAATGTTCAAGTTCAGAAATCTACAAAGAAGACAAATGCAAAGGTTTCAAAACCTAGAAGGATGAAAATTACGGGCATGTGAACAAGTAACTCTTTATATTAATTAGAAGAATTTGCCTACTGCGTAGACTTCAATGTATTCGACCCGGACACTCTATTTATTTGCAGCTTTGTTTAAACAATTACACCGCAAGATTGCCTCTACCAGCATACAGTTCTGGAGTGATGAAAATTACTGGCATGTGCCCAAGTAACTCTTTATATTAACGAAAAATTTACCTATTGCGAAGACTTCACCAATGTATAGTCGACCCAGATACTCTATTTGCAGCTTTGTTTAAACTGTTTAAACAATTACACGGCAAGATTGGCCTCTACTTCAGCATACTCTTCTTTGGCCGGGAAGAGCTCATCCTTGATCTTTGTGCCCATGAGAGCTGTTCCGATGAAGGTGCATCCCATTAGGAAAAGCCAGACTGAACCCCATCCGAAAACAGATTGCAAAGGACCAACAGCAAGGAGACCAATTGAGGCAGTAATTGATCCGCAGCCATTGATAAGACCCGTTACAGTTCCAAGCGACTTGTTATTTCCACGTACAGATGGGTGAGATGCAAGATCTGCTGCAACAGCCGAGGTGATAATGTTGTTAGGTCCACCAACAAGGATACCCATAATACCCAACATGATGAGAAGTGGAATAGCAGTGAGCTCCTCAGACTTGAAGGAGAAGACGAAGAGGAAGACGAAAAGCATTGACATGAATACTCCAATAACACTTGCACGACGTCCTCCGAAAAGGTCAGACACATATCCAACAATGATTCCACCAGGCATCATACCCACAGAGTAAAGAGACGCGATGAGGTTGGCAGTCACTGGATCGAAGTGCTTTCCCAAAAAGTAAGGAAGCCAGAGAAAAGGACGTAGTTGGTAAGTTTGAAGAACCCAAATGCAAATGCATACTGAGCAACCATAGGAATTTGGAGTGCAGCAGCATATGTGATTGGTGCGGGTCCCTCATCAACAATATGGGATCCTTGCGTAGCTTGCTTCGCTTTGAGCTTCTCAAGACGAATCGCGACTTCGGGTGTGATAATTCCAATATCAGCGGGGTCAGCAATCAATTTCATGGTCAAGAAACCCCAAGCAAAGTTGGTGAGCGCAGGAATGAGAATAGCCCACGTGTAATCAAATCCAGCTCCAAGTACGAAAGCAGTACAAAGTGCAGCGGTGATGTCACCACAGTATTGATGGCAAGTCCAAAGGCCGAAGATGAGACCACGGCTTTCAATAGATTTCTTGTCGCAAAACCAATTTCCCATTACAGCAGTTCCTGTGAATTTTGAAAGAATGCGACGTTTAGCTCATTGATTGATTGAAGGTGCAACGAATAAGTATATATAAAACAATGCAAATGAAAAATGTCTTCAATCTACACATACCGACGGGGCCACCAGTAGACTGGAAGAATCCAAACAAAAAGTACACCGCAATGATAAAGAAGTTTCCAAGTGTCAAACTGAAGGAAAGGAAGTCGAACCAAAGAGAGATGTTGATCAAGAAGAGACAGATACCACTTCCGAACAATCCAATGGCCAAAACTGTAGTAGGGTTGAATGTATCACCCAACTTTCCAGAAATGATGTTCCCTGCAGCATATGTTCCCATGAAAACGGTGTCCATCTCAGAAAGGATGAGTGGCGAATAGCCAGCGGTTTCTTGCAGTTGTTGCTTGACGGTGGAGTAACATTTGCGTGAGAAGTGTGCCATGAAGTAGCCACCGAATGTGACGAAGAAGGCCCAACTGTGATGTGTAACAGAAAGAAAGTTTGAGAGATAAAAGAGTTAGAAATGACATGTGTTGGGTCAGTGCATTCATTTTGCATATATTGTGCTGGTGATAACAACAGTTGTCGACTGATAAATCCTCAGACAAATTCACTTCAACATATTTTTCAAGATTCATGGCAATTGCAAAATGACTGCCAATGACAGTACAATAAACCAGCCTATTCAGCTGAGAGGATAACTTACGGCTGGTAGGCCTTCAACTTCTTCATGTTCTCCGCCTCTTCATTGTTGCCTTTGACCAAGGAGGTCGTCTCTGTAGCGTTAGGTGCCATCGTTAGTCTTTCTTCCTCTCACTTAGTGCGTGAGTGACATCAATAAGCTGATGGAAAATGGCAAATCAATGATGGGTGGAGGAACAAAAAAGGATTCCTGCCCAAAGATCCAAGGAGCAAGATTCAAAGAAGTGAAGAAAATGCCGACGGAATACGCGGAAGCGCAGTTCCTCCTGCACTCGGACAAAATGGATGGATGTGAGGTGAAGCGTCACCATTTGTCGGGGCTTGGGCAAAACCCCTTTTAAGTGGAGAGCGGGCAAAGGGAGAAGAGATGAAGGGCTCAGCATTGAGCATTGTTGATGTGGCTGTCTGACACACGACAGCTGACATGATGACACTGCACGTAGTACTGAACACATAACGACTGCATTGCTAGCTCGCGAAAGGTATTCTCTCAAACAATCTTGGAAGAAATAGAAGGAGATTATCAACAGTGCAATGATCTAAAATGTGGAGTCCTATACTGATGATTGCCTCCTCCATCTGCATTATAATTGCTCATTTGAGCTGCATGGTAAATTGTTTTGTTCTTCCCGCTCACAACATACCGTTCGGAACAAAGAATCACATAACTACCCCCACCACTGGCACAGCTCTGAAGCTAACCAGCGATGAAGACTTTGCTTCCTTCAACAACGAGGGTGGAGGAGATGACGGTCAGCAGCTGGCAAGCGAATTCTACCAAGAATTAGAATATCGTCGCAAGCATGGAGAAGAAACTTACACTGTCAGTGTTCCCAAACAACGCAAAATGTTTAGCACCCAAACTCGTCAAGATGCTACTTCGCAAAAACCGGCAGTGTCGGCGGGACTATTCTCTGGAGGTGGAAGCACAGTGTACAGCTCTGGGAGATCAATACGTGCGGAAATTGACATTTTGAATAGGAGCATGGAAGATTCCAAGGGGAGGGAGACGTGGAATGTTGACTTTGATTTAAGTTCAGAGCAAGTGGAGAACTTATTGAAAATTGTAGGTTCGTCCTTGGTTTTCATTGCCATCGCTGGCGTAGTCTATGAAGTATCGGGGGGAGGAGTGGGCACAATAACGCTAATCAATGATGTAGCAAAGGATGGCATATCTAGCATGATGATTGGCGTAAACAATGGTGAAGTGTTCATGGGAGAGGAGGCTGCTTGGCTTATGAAAGAGTCCTCTACTCTTGCTGCCTCTATTGTGGATGCCGTTTGTTCAGTAGAAGGGATGGTTCTTTTCTAGTCTGCATTGTAAAAAGCACAGTATTATGAGATGTTAGGGAGAGAATAAAGAGTTGTGTAAAATAGAGATAAAATTATGGAAGTTAACAAATCGAAGATCTGCAGAAACAACGATAACATTCCAAAAAACATAAACCAAACAGTGTTTAAAAGAATACAAAAACATTTGAGGTGATAACTCGCTACGCACAAAACAAACATATAGAAGCAGATAATTTAGTGCTAACATCGAACCCAAATTGGATCACATCAGGTCACCTACGACGCTGTAGCATGGCTGATTCACATATAAAGAGCTTGAGTAGGGGCATGTATCGCTTCTATACTATCGTTACCAATCATAATGGGCCGCTAGAAGCTGTTGATTGCGACATTCACAGCGTCAGATACGATATGGTGCTAGAGTGTTCACCAGCGGCCATCCCAAATTGGGCCTCATCAGGTCACCTACGACGCTGTAGCATGGCTGATTCACATATAAAGAGCTTGAGTAGGGGCATGTATCGCTTCTATACTATCGTTACCAATCATAATGGGCCGCTAGAAGCTGTTGATTGCGACATTCACAGCGTCAGATACGATATGGTGCTAGAGTGTTGCTCGCGGCCATCCCAAATTGGGCCTCATCAGGTCACCTACGACGCTGTAGCATGGCTGATTCACATATAAAGAGCTTGAGTAGGGGCATGTATCGCTTCTATACTATCGTGACCAATCATAATGGGCCGCTAGAAGCTGTTGATTGCGACATTCACAGCGTCAGATACGATATGGTGCTAGAGTGTTGCTCGCGGCCATCCCAAATTGGGCCTCATCAGGTCACCTACGACGCTGTAGCATGGCTGATTCACATATAAAGAGCTTGAGTAGGGGCATGTATCGCTTCTATACTATCGTTACCAATCATAATGGGCCGCTAGAAGCTGTTGATTGCGACATTCACAGCGTCAGATACGATATGGTGCTAGAGTGTTGCTCGCGGCCATCCCAAATTGGGCCTCATCAGGTCACCTACGACGCTGTAGCATGGCTGATTCACATATAAAGAGCTTGAGTAGGGGCATGTATCGCTTCTATACTATCGTTACCAATCATAATGGGCCGCTAGAAGCTGTTGATTGCGACATTCACAGCGTCAGATACGATATGGTGCTAGAGTGTTGCTCGCGGCCATCCCAAATTGGGCCTCATCAGGTCACCTACGACGCTGTAGCATGGCTGATTCACATATAAAGAGCTTGAGTAGGGGCATGTATCGCTTCTATACTATCGTTACCAATCATAATGGGCCGCTAGAAGCTGTTGATTGCGACATTCACAGCGTCAGATACGATATGGTGCTAGAGTGTTGCTCTGCGGCCATCCCAAATTGGGCCTCATCAGGTCACCTACGACGCTGTAGCATGGCTGATTCACATATAAAGAGCTTGAGTAGGGGCATGTATCGCTTCTATACTATCGTTACCAATCATAATGGGCCGCTAGAAGCTGTTGATTGCGACATTCACAGCGTCAGATACGATATGGTGCTAGAGTGTTGCTCGCGGCCATCCCAAATTGGGCCTCATCAGGTCACCTACGACGCTGTAGCATGGCTGATTCACATATAAAGAGCTTGAGTAGGGGCATGTATCGCTTCTATACTATCGTGACCAATCATAATGGGCCGCTAGAAGCTGTTGATTGCGACATTCACAGCGTCAGATACGATATGGTGCTAGAGTGTTGCTCGCGGCCACCCAAATTGGGCCTCATCAGGTCACCTACGACGCTGTAGCATGGCTGATTCACATATAAAGAGCTTGAGTAGGGGCATGTATCGCTTCTATACTATCGTTACCAATCATAATGGGCCGCTAGAAGCTGTTGATTGCGACATTCACAGCGTCAGATACGATATGGTGCTAGAGTGTTGCTCTGCGGCCATCCCAAATTGGGCCTCATCAGGTCACCTACGACGCTGTAGCATGGCTGATTCACATATAAAGAGCTTGAGTAGGGGCATGTATCGCTTCTATACTATCGTTACCAATCATAATGGGCCGCTAGAAGCTGTTGATTGCGACATTCACAGCGTCAGATACGATATGGTGCTAGAGTGTTGCTCTGCGGCCATCCCAAATTGGGCCTCATCAGGTCACCTACGACGCTGTAGCATGGCTGATTCACATATAAAGAGCTTGAGTAGGGGCATGTATCGCTTCTATACTATCGTTACCAATCATAATGGGCCGCTAGAAGCTGTTGATTGCGACATTCACAGCGTCAGATACGATATGGTGCTAGAGTGTTGCTCTGCGGCCATCCCAAATTGGGCCTCATCAGGTCACCTACGACGCTGTAGCATGGCTGATTCAGATATAAAGAGCTTGAGTAGGGGCATGTATCGCTTCTATACTATCGTTACCAATCATAATGGGCCGCTACAAGCTGTTGATTGCGACATTCACAGCGTCAGATACGATATGGTGCTAGAGTGTTGCTCGCGGCCATCCCAAATTGGGCCTCATCAGGTCACCTACGACGCTGTAGCATGGCTGATTCAGATATAAAGAGCTTGAGTAGGGGCATGTATCGCTTCTATACTATCGTTACCAATCATAATGGGCCGCTAGAAGCTGTTGATTGCGACATTCACAGCGTCAGATACGATATGGTGCTAGAGTGTTGCTCGCGGCCATCCCAAATTGGGCCTCATCAGGTCACCTACGACGCTGTAGCATGGCTGATTCACATATAAAGAGCTTGAGTAGGGGCATGTATCGCTTCTATACTATCGTTACCAATCATAATGGGCCGCTAGAAGCTGTTGATTGCGACATTCACAGCGTCAGATACGATATGGTGCTAGAGTGTTGCTCGCGGCCATCCCAAATTGGGCCTCATCAGGTCACCTACGACGCTGTAGCATGGCTGATTCACATATAAAGAGCTTGAGTAGGGGCATGTATCGCTTCTATACTATCGTTACCAATCATAATGGGCCGCTACAAGCTGTTGATTGCGACATTCACAGCGTCAGATACGATATGGTGCTAGAGTGTTGCTCGCGGCCATCCCAAATTGGGCCTCATCAGGTCACCTACGACGCTGTAGCATGGCTGATTCACATATAAAGAGCTTGAGTAGGGGCATGTATCGCTTCTATACTATCGTTACCAATCATAATGGGCCGCTAGAAGCTGTTGATTGCGACATTCACAGCGTCAGATACGATATGGTGCTAGAGTGTTGCTCGCGGCCATCCCAAATTGGGCCTCATCAGGTCACCTACGACGCTGTAGCATGGCTGATTCACATATAAAGAGCTTGAGTAGGGGCATGTATCGCTTCTATACTATCGTTACCAATCATAATGGGCCGCTACAAGCTGTTGATTGCGACATTCACAGCGTCAGATACGATATGGTGCTAGAGTGTTGCTCGCGGCCATCCCAAATTGGGCCTCATCAGGTCACCTACGACGCTGTAGCATGGCTGATTCACATATAAAGAGCTTGAGTAGGGGCATGTATCGCTTCTATACTATCGTTACCAATCATAATGGGCCGCTACAAGCTGTTGATTGCGACATTCACAGCGTCAGATACGATATGGTGCTAGAGTGTTGCTCGCGGCCATCCCAAATTGGGCCTCATCAGGTCACCTACGACGCTGTAGCATGGCTGATTCACATATAAAGAGCTTGAGTAGGGGCATGTATCGCTTCTATACTATCGTTACCAATCATAATGGGCCGCTACAAGCTGTTGATTGCGACATTCACAGCGTCAGATACGATATGGTGCTAGAGTGTTGCTCGCGGCCATCCCAAATTGGGCCTCATCAGGTCACCTACGACGCTGTAGCATGGCTGATTCACATATAAAGAGCTTGAGTAGGGGCATGTATCGCTTCTATACTATCGTTACCAATCATAATGGGCCGCTACAAGCTGTTGATTGCGACATTCACAGCGTCAGATACGATATGGTGCTAGAGTGTTGCTCGCGGCCATCCCAAATTGGGCCTCATCAGGTCACCTACGACGCTGTAGCATGGCTGATTCACATATAAAGAGCTTGAGTAGGGGCATGTATCGCTTCTATACTATCGTTACCAATCATAATGGGCCGCTAAAGCTGTTGATTGCGACATTCACAGCGTCAGATACGATATGGTGCTAGAGTGTTGCTCGCGGCCACCCAAATTGGGCCTCATCAGGTCACCTACGACGCTGTAGCATGGCTGATTCACATATAAAGAGCTTGAGTAGGGGCATGTATCGCTTCTATACTATCGTTACCAATCATAATGGGCCGCTAGAAGCTGTTGATTGCGACATTCACAGCGTCAGATACGATATGGTGCTAGAGTGTTGCTCGCGGCCATCCCAAATTGGGCCTCATCAGGTCACCTACGACGCTGTAGCATGGCTGATTCACATATAAAGAGCTTGAGTAGGGGCATGTATCGCTTCTATACTATCGTTACCAATCATAATGGGCCGCTACAAGCTGTTGATTGCGACATTCACAGCGTCAGATACGATATGGTGCTAGAGTGTTGCTCGCGGCCATCCCAAATTGGGCCTCATCAGGTCACCTACGACGCTGTAGCATGGCTGATTCAAATATATAGATCTTGTCCTTCCAAGAAGATTTTGCGGTTTTTGGTTGGTTGGTTCTGTTGCAACGGTTATCAATTCATTTTATGTGCATCTGTGTATTGTATTTGTAGCTGATACCATTTTTTATGGTTTAAAATTGATTCTTCTTCATTATGTAACTATTCATGTGGTGAAGCGTTTTATCAAAAGAGAATCTATTCAGAAGTTTGAATCTTCAGCCACACCCAGCTTAAATTGTGTGCTGTGGCCATGGTTGTAAAGCATCATCAAATACTCATCAAACTTTTTCTCGTTCTTCAGAATTAGTGCCTTCATGTACAACTCGTAAGCGGCTCTTGAGTCTTCAATAGAATCGTGCACTTCTTGTTGCATATCTCGCCCCAACACATAATTAGTTAGATAGCGCAGTGAGATGTACCTTTGGTTTGGTTGATGATAGATGACTGCTGTGTCAATAATCTGATGCGGAGGAATGCAAATATTGATAACACGAAAGTCTTGACTGAGCCCATGCCCAACAAATATACATCCTCTTTCCATGAGTAATCGAACCTTCATGTACGCTTCTTTTGGAGTGACCAGATGATGAGGGCTAGTACTGGGATCCAAATCGCTCTCACGTATACCAGAGAATCTGGTCAAGCAATCCACAACCGGCTCTTTTGGTAACACGTAGTCGTCAACTATAACCTCGTTTGTCCGACAGTCTATGATTGAAAGCCTGGCGAGAGCGTTTCGTGCTTCAGAAACAATCTCTTTAGATCCAGAATAGGTGATGTTAGATTGCTCGGCTTGAACACAGACAAACTCTGCGTCGATAGCAACTAAGTCGCCCTTCCCAGGCAGTTCTATGAAAGGAACGAGATGCAACAGCAACGTTGAGGAAAAGGTAGCAAGCGTTTTCAAATTTATCGAAGCAGAGTGGTACGTACCTTGCGAGGAAATGCCAGAGTGTCGGCCATCTGAAATAGACTTTGTTTCCATGGCACTTGTTTGGACAGAAGTCTCGCCACCACAATTAGAAAGAAGATTCGCTAAATTCTGTGGCAGTTGCTCCTCCTTTTCTTCACCCACTTCGCGAAAGATTACAATCGATGGTTCCTTGAACTTGGCATTGAATGATCTAACATCATCAGGTTTAACTTTTGTTACAACGAAACCATTGATAAGCAGCCATTCGCTTGAATCATTAGAATTCCTCTTCTCCTCCTGCCTACTTAGTTGATTATGTAGGTGTTTTTGACGTTCTTTCAGGGTATCAGGGGAAATACGAGACACCAAAGAAATGTGTTTTGTATCTGGAGGAGCTTGTTCTTTTTCTTCAAGACACATCTCAATCTGACGCAATTGCTTATTCAATGCTTCAATTTCGTGTTCAACGGGAACTCGAACATGAAGCACATGATGACCAGCATCTAACGAATTACCTGAAGACCGGACAAATGAAATTGTAGCCTCAAGACGATATGACTTCTTCATTGGTAAGTTTTGTGAGGGCTCATCTTTTATTGACTTGAGTATAGAGGCCGGAAGGGGCAATTTCTGTTGAGATACCAGCCACTCCTCTTTTCCATCATCGGTAGTGACAAGCTCTTTTACAGTAATGCTCCGGTCTGTTTCAATCTGGACCTCAATATATTCGGGCAACCAATTTTGTTTGTCTTCTTGTTGCCATATATTGAGACCGAGAGGGTCTGCATGCTTTCCTGCGCAACTACATGACAGTGAGAGTAGAGGCGGTAAACTAGTTGCAATTTTTCTCTGAATGACTGATTCATAAGATCGAGTCTGATCGCTCCAGGCCCTCAAGGGGGCATCTTTGCAAAGAGAGTACCGAAGTACCTCTCCAAACCTAATATTCGGCGTTGCGTCTTTTTTACTCCACCTTTGATCGTAGGCCAAATCCACTGTGTAAGCTCTAGATGTCGATACTTTTGACTTGCTTGTGGCATACTCAATTATCGAAACAAAATTGATGCCTTGCATGCTGTCAACAAGCCCCTTGCTCTGTCCTGGCTCCGATGTTAGAAGTCCAAGTTCTCGATCCAAATACTGTACGATGAACCTATAAAAAGATTCCGGTCGTCTTGCCTGCTCAGCAGATCCTGCCACACCATCAATTAGAGCCAAATTTGTTGCCTCAGGTAGTGTAGTGAACGCAGCGATAAAGTTTGAGGGCACATACGCCTTAACCTGTCCGGTGTTCTTGTGATCATCTATGTCGGGTTGGATCATTCCATTTGAAGATAAACATTCTATTAAATGAAAAAGACATCCCAATTCAGCAGTGACCGATAAACCTGAAGACGGAATAGTCATTTCATCACCGCACAGTTGCAATCGCAATGCCGTTGAGCGAATCTCTCCCACAAAGTAAAGTAGACTAATCACCGCGCACGTAAAAGAATTCGAGAAGGTGGGGGCATAATCCCAGCCTAAGATTGAAAAGTTTCGAGGAAAGGAGCGATGTTGAGCTCTATCTGCGATAAACAAGAACACAAAGAGCAAAACAATGATACCTACCGACCCATAAACCAGACTCATTGTATCGGGTGTAGTCAAAGGTGGCAACCTTGCGAATCGTCATGCGGTAGCGTTGAGGTATACCATTTTCCTCACCCTCGATGTGACCTTCCTCGCCACTTTTTTCTGATTGATAGCTCAGATTTCTTTTCCTTGGATCAGCTGTCGCGTCGTAGCACGAAGCAAACAATTTGGACGAAAGAATTTTGTTAGGATTTGGTACTGGTTTCTTTGTCGTATCAATCTTGTCTTCTCCAGCAAGAAGGTCTCCCAATCCTGCTACATTCGATGCCGGAAGAACAATACCCACACCATCGCCCACACCAACATCAGCTGAAGCGATAATCATGCCCTGCAATTCCTTTGCTAACCATCTTTGAGGAGGAGCTACTAGGGGCTTCTTTGACATCGGTCCTCCTAACGACGAAGAGTTGACCTTCCCATCGACGTATCTGGAATGGAATCGTACATTTTGTTCAGAAACGATAGGATCAACAGCCATAGCATAGGAATCAAAAACATTCCAGCCAGGAGGTATCTCAGATCGTGTCGAACAAAGAAGGTAAGGATCGATTGTCAACTCTGAAGGGTCTGGGGAAAACGGTGGCAAATCGAGTGGCTCTTTAGACCGACTTCGTCGTTGCGAGTATCCAGTATTTTCATATGAACCCAATGCATACTCTAATACTCGCCCACAAGATGTCCCTATGACCAACTCTCCATCATGAATAGATACAGTCGTCATTGCTTCCCCAGCACTGAGCTCAGGCTGGAAGAATGTCGATCCATTTACATCATTTGATAATGGAGATATTAGTTCGAACCCCCCGAATGTCTGGCCACTGCCTATAAGTAATTTGCCAGCATGTATGCCACTATCATCAGGGAGAAAATTGAGAAATCTTGGACCACCCCTACTACCAGCGAACATATGGGGAATGCCACCTCGTCCCAAACATCTGATATCATAGATCATGACGTGTGAAGAAGGAAAGGGGCAGGGCAGAGATGAAATAGAAGATGATCCGAGAGACGTGTATCCTGTTGCGCAAATGAGATTCTTGAAGGAAGGAACGGCAGAACGAATCCCTCAATACGTAAGTTTCAGACCAAAAGAATTCAAATTGTGTGCAGTACAATAATGCAATCGACAGCATTAAGTGTCTCTCACCTCAGCAACAGCAACTTTTGACACGCCACCACCACGCGGGAAACCCTTCAACTTTGCTATCTCTGCATTGCTTCTTCCTCCATCGAGCACTCGCACTGTGCCATCAGAGACTCCCACAACTAAGTTACTACGCATCTGATCAGAAGCCATATCTGTAACACACAAGTCGTTCCCCCCAATGATAGTCTGTGAAGATACTATCTTCAAATCACGCTGGAGGTCTATGCAGTGAACTCGTCCTGAAGAATCATCCCTGGAAGAGACATGCTTGGAAGGAAAAGACATTCCCGCAACGTTGGCAAACATAGATCCACTAGTTCCAATCAACTCTCCGCAAAGCATCCCAGAAAGCAAGTCTTGCTTGTCTGACATGACCATTCCTCCGCGCGTGTGAACTCTTACACCATGAGGGGATATCGACAGTACTCTACCACCAGAGCCAAAGTACGGCGTTTGAAATGGAAGGATGGAAGTAATACCCATGCAATACTTCTCTTCGGGCCGCTGGGTCGTGAAATGCGAATGCATTAGGGCACGATTATGAGCAACCGCTGGCGGTGTGAAAGTTGGCCCGTATACATGATTAGGTCGCGGTTTGGCAGTTTGTGCATTATACATGCTCCAAGTGCTAGCGGTGTCACTTCCACCAAACAATACGCTGTGTAAGGAATTCAACACTCTACTTTCAGCTTCAGGATGTGCAACGAAGGAAGAATACATATCTCTATTGCCATAAAAGCCAGTTGCATTCTCTGCAGCACCGTCATCATCGTCTCCATATAATAAAGTCATTCTACTGCCCCTTGACAAGGTAGGATTTGATCGAATCTTGCCTCTAGCCCGTCCTAAATTGGTGCGAGCACCATCCGATGCTCCCTGTTGCGACGAATGGCTTGCCACATACATTAAAGATGGAATTTGTTTGCTTTTGTCTCCCTTTTCCACAGCCAGTGCACTGATTGGATCGCCCTGCGTGTCATAGTTGCCATGAGTAGTATCCATGTGACCATTGGGATGCATCACAAAAGGTGACTTGGTGGAGTAGAACAAAGCATCAGAGTTGAAAGCAGCATTCTCGGAGCCATCGTGATTTCCTTCATAGTACTCTTCGCTATATTGCTGCTCTTGGTATTCTTCAGCATAATATTCATTGTTGGTGGCAGACTCATCGTAATATTCTCCTCCGTAGTTGCTTGAATAGTAGTTATCGTCTCCTCCACCGTAGCCTTGATTCATCTTGGATATTCCTATTGTATTGAGGTGGATTGTTCTTCAAGTATGATGTATGTAATTCTAATTAAAATAACAGGTCCAATTCCAACAACCAGGTAGAAACAATAATCAATCTACTACTCCTGTCGTATTAGTGATCCACTTGCTCTGCTCTCTATTGCCTTCTTCGAAATAGCAGTAGCAGGGTGCACAGATAGAAGAGATGTTGCGTTCATCAGTTAGATAGTTCATCGGCATCAATCACAGGCGACACGAAATCAAAATTGAAGGCACGTTTTCAAAGTGAAAGCCGCAAGCCGCTTCATGGCGTTGCAATTTGTTGCATGAGTTAGTCAGTAGCATCAATACATAGCGCTCAAGCTAGTCAACCTTATCTTGAGATTGATACAGTAATAACAACTCACCCCTGCATTGCCTCCTCCATTCAGTCTCGATAATCTCGAGAGTGCTAGTACTATTTCGACTTCGAAGAAAAACGCTCTCCTTACAGGTCATCGGCATTATGCTCTCAATCTTTCTCCTGCTGTCTCTATTCGGCGTTGCAAATGCATCATCGTCACATTGCATTGCAACTGATTCCTTACCGACAGCTACGTGTGTACAGAAACATCAAAATATAATCCTCATGTTGATTCGGGTGTCCCACAGCGTATTTCTGGTAGTGCAGCGGAGCAACAGCGTATCACCGACGTGATGGGTAAAATGCACGAATATTTTGTTGACGAAGTGCTGAGTCGCCCAGAATATGCACACGTGAGGAATAAATGGTAGGTATTGTACAAAGAAAGGATATGACTTCTTTTCCTCTCTCATCATCTCACTTGATCTTTACTACACATTGTTATGCAGTAAGAATAATCATGATCTTTGCGCCTTTTGGACAAGTGTCGGAGAATGTGAAACGAATAGGAATTTTATGCAAGACAACTGCGCTGCTGCTTGTCGGCTGTGCCTGTTGGCCAGTACAAATTTCGTCCAAGATATAAGTTACTAATGAAGTGCATATATAGGCAGAGGTTTGCGGTGCTGAGAGAGACAAACACAACAACAAGTCGTATCTTGTTAGACATCAAACAGAATGAGGTAGCATGTAGCATGATCATATTATGATATCATGGCCAGCAACGTTTATGTTCCTGCTTCATCGTCTTGGTCGCAACCGCGAATTGCTTCAGCTACAAGTATCCCTTATCTAGAGTGAAAAGAGCAAAAGAAATGATTTCATATAACAGCCAGTGTAGAATGCAGATCATAACAATATTTGCTAAGTTGGCACAAATTTTTATGTCCCAAACTTATGCGTTTGTTGCTATGTTATTATTGATGTGTTTGGAAACAGTAGTACGTCTGCTTATCGACTCGTACTCTCCACAAGCAATGACTATCCACAATAAGAATGTGACAGCGCATCCCCTGCCTAGCTTTTTGATACCCTTCTTGGGCATAAACTAACATAAACTAGCATTGACAAAACCCAACCGAGCCCAACTTTTCTCAAATATCATTAAAGTTGTTTAAAGAAGTCCCTTCTTTCCAACCATAGCTGAAGTCTCCTCAAGGTATGTAGCCTTGAATGAGTCGAAATCTCCACTGGATCCAGCAGCCTCATATGCCAATCGGGCGGCGGCATCATAGTCTACCGACCAAAGCTCGATTGAAGAGGCAGCGGCGGCAGGTGCAGCAGCAACAGGAGCAGCAGCAGCAACTGGTTCTTCTTCTGGGGTGTCATCCTCTGAATCATCGACTCCGGCACCATCATCTTCCAAGCTCTCCATGATGACCTTGAGGGTCAATTCGATATCTTCCTCGGCCGACTTGGCGGCACCAGCGGCAGCAGAGAGGGATGTGGTCACAACTGGACGGGCCATGGAGGGCGCGAATGCTGCAGCTGGAACAGCAGCAAGGATGGAGGCAAGAACGATCTTCATTTTGGTTACTAGGTGTGTATGATAGGGGTTGAATTATGAAGTTCAAGGGCGGATGCCATGGAGGATGACGTACCAACTACCGGAGCGTCAATCTTGACAGTTCTGTAGCGCCTCTGATGACGATAAAGTTAGTGTCATAGATAGAAGAGGCAGAAGAGGGCAGCCCCCCCTCCCCGCGACAAGAGGCAGGACTTCGGCCTTTTTCTTTTTGCTTCGACAATGATGGAGTAAGTTTGTTCAATAGCATCACCTTAGTATCTAATAAATAATATAACACCACCATGTTTGGTTCCTCTCTTGCCATCGGAAATGACATCCTCGACATTGGATCGTCAAAATTTGACCGTCGTAATGACGAACGTGCCATTGGATCAGGCGCAATGATGCCCCCAAGCTTGACATTGGGAGACCCCGGCCAATTCGAAATTCCTAACGTTGCGGATGTAAGTTTAGAGATGTTTACATCACTATTTCAAAATATTGTGTCTTGATTATTAGTTATGTTCCATACAACGCGTCGCTTTATTTCACTCATCTCCACGCTATCACTCTTCTCTTGCCAACACTGCCACAACACTTAGCCCGCCCACTTCTGCAGGAATAATTTCGCCTCTGCCTGTGGCAACAGCGATCAAGGTCAATCAGTCAAATTCGCCAAGGGAACAACCACCCTCGCTTTCAAATTCGATGGGGGAATTATTGTATCTGTCGACTCCAGGTCTACAATGGGAGCCTACATCGCTTCAGGAACTGTCAAAAAGGTAATTGAAATCAACCCTTTCCTCCTCGGAACCATGGCCGGCGGTGCCGCTGACTGTTCCTTCTGGGAACGTAATTTAGGTATGCAATGTCGCATGTATGAATTGAGGAATAAGAAGCGCATTACTGTCGCTGCTGCATCCAAATTGTTGGCAAATACAATGAGTTCGTACCGTGGGTACGGTTTGAGTATGGGTACCATGATTACTGGATGGGATGAAACTGGTCCACAGCTTTACTATGTTGATGATGATGGAACTCGTCTTCACGGCCGATACTTTTCTGTGGGATCTGGTTCCACTTATGCCTATGGTGTGCTGGATACGTATTATAGACCTGATTTGACTGTTGAAGAGGCAATTGATTTGGGTAAGCGTGCAATTTACCATGCCTGTCATCGTGATGCTATGAGTGGAAGTATCAACAATTTGTATCATGTAACTAAGGATGGGTGGGTGAAGATTCATGCCATTGATGTCAATGACATGCACTATGAGTATTTGGAGGAGAAGAAGAACGCCATGTCGTCGTAGAGACTCCAGAATAGAGTCATAGGTTTTTTGATATGTTCCAGTATAACTATTAAAATGAACCTCCCTTTGAATGAACCTCCCTTTGATTTACAGCAACCAACCTGTCTAACCAAAGAGTATTGTAGAGGGAAAGAACAGCATAATCAAAGTATTCACCATGGCACCAAACGCTTCCCGCCAGGAAGTTGGTATCATCAGCAAAGACTCCCAACAAAGGCACATCACCCATCAAAATTATCACTTCGACACCACCACCATGACAGCCTCCGTTCCGATAGCCACAGCTTCACCCATATAACGACTACACCCTATTAATCTCATTCGCTTAGTTTAAAATACCATTGAGTGCATTATTGAGGGAGATTTTATATATCAACAATTAACATATCGAGAAATCACAGTATCCGTTGGTGCCATCGAAATCGTCGATTGTTCGCGTTGTCGCCCCTACTATGGACCTTATCTGGATGAATTGTGTAACTACGAAGCCATGGACGCAAATCAGTCTTATTTAATACATATAAAAAGACCATGAATGATTATGAAGGTCAAAAACCTTTCGTTAACGGGTTTAACGAACAAAGTTTCCGACGGGAGGTAATGAGAGAAAATGATTTTGTATTTCAGGGTAGATGTATCAACAAACCTTTCATACATTGAATAACTCCAATAAATCAACAACGCACGTTCCAGCATAATATGGGAAGACTATAGACTGCTCATGGGGCGTTTTCTAGCAGCACAAGATTGGACAGGTGATATTATTAATGTGGAAGGTACACATGTGAATAAACATGAATAATGCATTAGAATACTACTTTTCCATTGATAGAAACATCATTATGCATCTAGAATAATCTCTAGTTATCATAGGAAGGATTGGGGTTGATTGAAGGCCTGCATGCACCACATCCGAACCATAAACACCACCGACGAATGTGAACTACCGTAAAACGGACTCGAAGTTCAGAGCGCTCTGCTTAGTATTGAGATATTAGATAACATACGCGGCCTGGTGTTGTTTGTACATCGATCGATAAGTATATGTTAGAGTCATCTCAAATGAATACGAGGCAATTGATAGATATTGGTGCAATAGTGTGGATGTTTTGTCGCATGATGTGCTGTTGATGTCGATTTTCATCATCGTCATGGTGTAAAATGTAGACGCTCTGACCAACATTGCAGATACTGCACTTCAGAAGTGACGAAGGGTCATCCATAAAGCCATGGGGCGTGATTGGTGGGCGTATTGCATGGATGGTATGCCAACACAACTCTCTAACTACATCTCGAAGCATTGAACTCGACATCATCAAAAAGAAGTTCCATAGCGTTCCGCATGATAATGAGATATCAGATTGTCGCGTTTGCTTGACGTTTTTTTATGGGGTGCCCGTGGGCACGTGATGAAGCTGCTATCCAAAAACGTCAAGCATTTGAAGTGTATTGGAGCGATGGCAATAGATGACATGAGCGAGGTAGGGCTATGGTTGTGGAACTTTTTTGGATTTTTGGCCATTGCGCGGGCTTCTCTCGTGGTGGAGCGGAACTTTTTTGAAGCAGACTACTGTCTTAATTTGCCACTAATTTAGCTTAGTTCTGGCGCGCTACCATGGTGTATTACCTATCTTGTTCAACCATGAATGCAACGCAAGCAAGAAGCGTCTTCATCAAAATCTTTCTTCTCTTCTCTTCAGGTCTCCGCAACTTTTAGCACCGCCCGCCTCGACCTCCACGATCGACTTGAGTTCAATGACCGATTGCGATGAGAAGATATTATTTAACCGCCCCTAATACACTCTGGAAATAGATAGGAGTAATGGTCGAATAGCAATAGACATCTGGCAGCATCATTATCACTGTGTATTGATATTATTGAGAGAGAGCGCTCAGCAGGCCAACATGTCTTATGCAGACGCTTCATTCCAGGAGGCTTATGAGCCCCAAGGCCAAAACAATAGCATGACTATTGATGAAATGCGCATCCTCCACCGCACTGCCCTAGCAGAAGCAGAATCGAAACGTACCGAGCTGCGTCTCGTTTTAGCCAGTAGGTATCGTGAGCTGGTGGGGTCGTCGGATGAAGTCATTAGTATGAAAGAAAGAGCCGAGGAACTCAACGCTTTAGTGGTTGCGTTGCCAGAGTTGGTTGAAAGGGTTGTCCAAAGTGCAGATGCCTCCGATGCAGGGGGTTCAACTGAAACACTTACCACAGATGAATCACCATTCAAAGTAGGTAAAGACGAAGAAGAGTCAAGTTTGGTAGCTGTGCGTAGTGAGCTCTCACGGCTACCACGCGAAATTCACAGATGCTTGGATGATAAAAATGTTCATGGGGCGGCCGCAGCGCTAATATCTCTGTTTGAAGTTATATCATCGCGGTCAAAGTCATATCCACTCGCCAATCTACTCTCTGGGAGTAATCAAATTCCGGACAACATTGCGAATAGCCCCTTACTCGAAACACAAATGAGAATGGTTTATCTTCACGTGCAAACCCTCCCCACACGTGTCGAAAAGTTAGCTCGCAGAGTACTTTTACAGTCCGCAGCGAAGCATGGTGGGGCACGAGGCACAGCAGCGGCGTTGTCCGCGTTAGACTTATTGGACGTGGGTAGCCAAAAGAATGCTGCACCTTCATCTGGTCCGTCACCGTATGCCTCTAGATCAACGAAACTGATTGATTTATACTATGAGTCAAAAGCTCAACTTCTCAACAAACTCTTGAATCGATTGACACTGCCGACTTCTGTTTCTGCGGCCGATGCAACAAGTGTCGCCAATGCGGCAGAATTCATACTGTCGAAGATAGTACTCATTTTACAATATGATGTCATCCTTCACCCTTACCAGATTTTTGTGCAAAGGAATTTTCCCGTCACCAACGCCAGTGAAAACGATGCCACTGAGGAAATGAAGGCAATAAACAACAAAATTGTCAATGATATCATGTCATCAATGCCTCGCTTTGACTCTGATTTGTTGAAGTCGAAAGCTTCTCGCTTCCTAGCAGCTCATTTGCCTCTGATTAGAACCAAAGTGAAGTCTGTTCTCATGATTATTGCTGGGACTACTGCATCGAAGTTGGGCCAGATTCGCCAATCGTTGTATGACAAAACTGATGGTATCGAATGCATGAATGCTCTCGATTCTAGTGGGGTTTGCTCATGGGACGAAGCTGTGAGTGGTATGGTAGATATCAGAGTAGTGAGCCACGGAACATCATTTGCTCCTGCAGTCGATAGTGGCAAGCTATCAATAGGCGACAATCAGGGAGTTGCTGCTTCAAATGGACACAATGCACAACAACTAGGTTCATCACGTCGTTTTTCTCTGTGGGGGGCACTGTTCTCAAACACATTCTCATCCCTTGTTCACTCTCTCCTCACTACGTCTTTTCACTCGGTGCACGCTCGTGTCGTGTCAACGCTGCGAACATCACTCGCCCGCGCTCCTCCATTTGAGTACATGCTTCCTCACGAAGCACACAGAAATGCATTGCGCATTGCTACCGATTTAGATGCGTCTCTGCGAAAAGTTAGTGACGATGCACACGAATTGCTGGTTCACGCTGAAGAGCGCGAAGAGAGTGAACGAAGACTGCGGCAAAGTTTGTACGTGCAGACATGCGAAATTATGGGTAGACTACTAAATGAACTCCGAAGAATGTTGCTAGTGAAACAAAAGGAGGAGGATGCTATAAAAGAGCTGATTGTTGGACGATTGTGCCATTTACTGAAGTTCCGCCTTGCGTCTCTGCCGAATCTGTTGGATCCAAAGTCTTCCCCGGCAGTGCTTGCCGGGCTGGGCGGAGGGAAAAGCACTGGCATGATTTCGCTTATGGAATTAAGTAGCTCATTTGATCTAGCAGACGATGATGACGATGGCCTCATCAGTATCGAAGAAGCAATGGAAGCGATGGAATCAGCTTTTTCTGGAACACATTTTGACGGAGCAGAGATGGTCAGAGACACATTACTTTTATCAACTTCACAAAGTGGTGCAGGGGATACGGCGAGTGGCGTCACAAACAGGACGAATGGGTCATTTGCCCCAAATAAACACAGTTCAGCACCCCAGAATGTAACATTGGCTGAGTTGGCTCTCCTGTCTGCAAAGGGACTCAGGCATGATGCATCTGGACCGCAAAGTGCGCTTGGAACTGTGCAATCGTCACTGGATGAAATAGTCACTAGATGCTTCAAAGGTTGGGCACAAGCAGCGTTGTCTCCTCCACTCAAATCGTTTAGAACTAAGTTACGGGAGACCATTGAAGTCGCATCCACCGTCTCCGATATTGAGTGGAGACGGATGAATGGACTGATTGAGAAAGATGATGACGATGTACTGAAAGAGATTCACGACCCAGCGACCATTAATGACGATCTGACGCAAAGGCAGAAGATTGTTGTGGGTCACTTGTCTCCTCACTTTCTGTCTTACCTGCTCGCGGTTGCAGCTGTATTAAATCGAAGTATTTGTCCGGCGGATTCTCTTCCTCCAGTTCCATCTTTGGACTATGCAAAAGCCCTTGGCATCTGTTTTTCAGAAGAAGAAGAAACTGTGAATATGATGGTGACGATAAGAGGTTCGTTGCTTGGAGAGGCTGTGTCATCCATATCGCAGTCGCTAAAAGAAGAGGTCTGCGACATTCATGGCGGTGCAGACAAGGAGCTCTTAAAGCAATGTTCACCATCGTCTCTCATCCAATTGTTGATGGACGTCAAGTTTGTCAATCGATGCTTCTTTGAACGAAATCAGAATGGATTTTTGTCAACGAGTGACTTTGTTGATGATTCACGAGGAATCATGACAAACTTGTCGCAAAGACTTTCTGAATCCGTCAACGCGGCTGTTGAAGACGGATTATCTATTGACAGGGCAATATCAGAAAGGCATTCTCAGGTGTTTGTATCTTGTGGGCTATTTTTATCATCAATATTTGGAGAGGATGACCGCGACAAAAACTCTTCTCTTAGCGACTCTGTCTCCAATGGTGTTGGAGGAACATCTCTGTTGTTATCTTCCTCATTGGTCACAAATCCACTTGCTTCTTCAAGAAGGTTTACCCTCCTTCCAATCCAGGCTGAAAAATCTCTCACAGAATTGCAACTTCGTGGCAGGTATGGCAAAAAGGTTCGTGAAGAGAAAGAAAGTAACAAAGATGTTTCAAGTGGAAATGCTTTGGGAACCGGCTTTGGTTTCCTCAGCTCAATGCTTAGTACGAAGACTAGATAATAAAGAAGTAACCATGTCTGTAAGAAGTGTCATTAAATACACCTTTTAGTAACAAGCTCAAGCCAAGCTACTTTCTCCAGCTGCCCTGAGGTTATCTATGTCATTAATACCAAGAGTGTTGTCGGTCCCACTGAGAGCTGGTTCCTTAGACGAAGCCTGACCAGCCCGTGGTACTATTTCTGTAACGAGCATTCTGCTCGAATCCGAATTGTAAAGCTCGTCCCAAAATTCAAGAATGTCGTCTTTACTGATGTCTAGTAGTGCAGCGACCTCGGCTTGCAGACGGTCAAACTGAAACCTCCCAGTGGCTATTTCTGACCAATTCCGAGTAACCTCCACTGCAAGCTGCTTGTCAGGCTCGAGCCTTTTGTCCACCAAGCCCTTTACATACAGCTCAATGTCAACCGAATTCAGTGGTAATATCAACTTGTCACGTACACTATCCAAAAATTTCAGTATGGATGATGTCAATTTCTCTGCAGGGGCAACATTCGACTGCACAATAGCTGCTAAGAACCTGCTTTGGTCCACGCCTTTAACGCCTGACGAAACAATGTATCCCAACTGTTGCTTTGTTCTTAACTCGTTGAAGAGAGGCTCTTCTATGATGGCGCTGATAATTTCTATAAGAATGTGAGCCTTTTCGCTTGTCTGAAGGCACTGAAGTGTGATTTGAGATGCCGCGTTCTTATTGGATGGATTTGGCTCTGAAATCGACAATCTCGTAACAGCTCGATCAGAGCCCCTTGTCGGAAGAGGCAAAGCCTTGAGTCTCTTTGGATATTGCTCAGGCGTAATTGTCTTGAAAGCTAGAGTCTTGTCGATTGACGCAACTATGTCAAGCGCCTCTTTTTTATTGATATTTCCTTGCAGCAAGGCTTCCCCCTTTCCACTTGCCCAAAGCGTCTTGACATAATCGACAAGTTCCGGAAGGCTGGTTTCCTTTAGTGCTGCTACCATCTGCTGATTCGAGTATACGAAATTCCTCGGCTGCATTGTAAGTGAGGAGTAGTAGATGGCGTGCCCGTATGGTTCCTTCACGTTAAAAGCCGAGAGTGCACGCAGCAGATTGTCTTTGTAACGCTCGAACTCTTCCTCATCTTTCGGAAGCGAATCATCAAGGTTTCGAGCAAGTTTGGATGATACGTACGCTGCGAATGATCCCAGTTTGTCGTTATAACCACCAAATGTCAATCTTACTCCTCGTGGCAGTACTTGAGAGTCGTAAGTTAGGCCTGCAAGTCGAGCGTCGTACTAGAGAAGGCAAAACATCAATGCAAGAGTGAGGAAACGTAGACAAATATATGGAATGCCGAGGTCGATTTGCGTTCTTACCGTTTCTTCATTCATTTTATCACCGGCAGATTGCTGGTAAAGCATACCTAACACTGCTTTCGTAGGCGACGAATACAACTCATCCGTTAGCAACTGGAAGATTAGAAATGCCTTTGGCTTCCCGAATCGATCATCTTCTTTAAAGTGCACAGTCCATCTACCCTCGTCACCGTCATCTCGAATAATTGTTGGAGGTGGGATGGGCTTGATCTTTTCCTCAAATGTCAAGGCCTTTTGATCAACCTTCTTCGGCTTCTTGTTCACTTTAAGCCCCTTCTCAGATGGAATGAATATGTTTTGTCTCGGATAGAACAGAGGGAAACTACCTGGATTCTTCCACCTCATTAATGATGACATCGAAACTGGCTTCACATTATATGCTGTCCCGTACCACTCCTCATTTTGAGTTGTTTGGCCTTCAAACGATTTACTGAACACTGTTAGGAAGGAGTTGTCGACTGTCAATCTATTGACTAGGTCTGTACTGGCTGATTTCAGAATTTCCCTTTGCTCGTTCGATTTGAAAGATGTTCTAGGCTGATCCGATGAGATTAATGTTGTTGGAGTTTCCAACAGTGCCACCCTTCGAGGTCCTGCAATGTACAATGACGGAGGGAACTTATCCATCGCTGTAACGAGTGACTGAACGTAGTTAGTTGGTTGTCCCTTTGTTGTGAATCGCCATTCCAGCTCGTCTAATTGCAGATTCTCATCAAACACGTAGTTTGGAATAGGATTTGTCTTCATCATTTGAATGTACGAAAAGATTGCTTCGCACACATCATCAATCGCGTTGAGGCCTTTCGGAGTCAATTCGACAGTTACTTCAAAAGTTCCAAAGTCGGAGAGATCTGCATTGTCTGACGCACCTAGTGCATTTGCCCATCTCTGCTCTTTCAAGTACGATAATAATGAACCAGCACCTTCGTGACCCAAAAGAGATGCTACAAAGTAGTCTGGTTTATTCAAACGATACAACTCCCTCTCCTCTTTGGATGAAAATACAATCGGCCAAGTAATTGTTACCTGACGAAGATCCTGGATTGGAACAATCTCCACGATACTTTTTCTCTGCTGGAATCTTACTTTTCCCAGCCATGTAAGGTTGGATATTGAATGCCCACTTATCTTCCGGAGGATTGATTTGACGGTTTGGTATATCACCAAATGCATCCGAAACATACTTTCTCAACTGAGGTAGACTCTGTGGCGCTACCACGGCGAGACTCATTTGATTCGAGGAGTAATAACTTTCGTAGAATTTGACTAGCTCATTGCGAAGATTGATTCCCTGACGTTTGGTGCCCTCTAGCAACGTCTTCTTGTTACCAGTAAAGAACTTGCTAAAGGGGTGGTCAGAGTTCACACGATCCTTCTCTAGTTCATAAAGTCGAAAGATATCATTTTGCAAGTTCTTGGCATTCTCACTGTCAATTGCATTCAGTTCTCTACCTGTCGCACTTTCTGTAAAGAGTGGACCGCTAAAAAATGAGCCAAATCGGAGCAGCGCCTCTGAGAAACGCTTGTCTATGCTCCCATCCACTTCAAAAAAGTATACAGTCTTTTCACTGTCCGTAAAAGCATTGTTGTAACCCCCATTGGCACTTAGGAATTTGGCAAACGAGTCTTCTTCGGGATACTTCTCTGTTCCCAAGAACAGCATGTGTTCACAGAAGTGAGCTAATCCAGGAATTTCGACTGGATCGGAGCAAGCTCCTACATGTACATTCATCCCTACTGCAGCCGACGTGGAAGTTGGATCAGAGCAAAGTAACACTTTCAGTCCATTTGGTAACTCGTATGTTTCGTATTCTCGTTGATCGAGTGGTGGTTTCAGAAGCTTGACGACTTCTGCTGCGCTTGTAAGTGATGATGTCTCCACGTTGCTGTCTGTTGTAGTGGTAGTGGCATCTGCATCAAAGGGAACAGCAGACGCCGACACTGTAGCCAAAAGCGATAAGACAAGGTGACGGCGCAGTCTGCTGTCAATGTCATCATTTTTTGTTATTGCTACTGCAACATTTTCATCATCATTGGCAGTTGCAAACAACGCAGATGTCGACGTCGTCGCCCGAATGTTCGTGTTGAGTGCAGAAGGGCTGAATGCCAATGCAGATGAAGCCACCAGAATAGCCGCATAACAGCAGCATATCTTGAAGGTAGCGCCCATGATAAAGAGCCAGCCAATATCACTATTACAACCGCATCAAGATTATGAGCCGAGCGATGCAATGAGTCGATGCAGAGAAAGAATGCGACATGTGCGACGCGGCCGAAGAGAACAAATGTGGCTGACCGGATTCATTCGCCCGCCATCATTCTCTGGAGATTTGTAGATCTTCGACGACGCAACAAAAAGTTATAACGCCAATCACAGCATCGCTAGCCTCTAATCCCCTCGTACGTCGCACAGATAGCAATCAAGACATAACCACCATGGACGACACCCAGCTAGCCCAAGTGGAATCCCTCTGCGAAACTCTGTACACCGGTTTGCCCAGCAGTGGGGGCGAAAAAATATCCCGAGAGGAGGCACAATCTCGGCTCCTCTCCCTCCAATCATCTGCCTCTTTTATCCCCCAATGTCAGTACATTCTCGACCGATCTCAATCCCAATATGCTCTGCTTGTAGCGTCCAATAGTTTGACCGAGCTGATCAGCAGTCACTGGAATAATTTTACCATTGCTCAGCGCATCGATATTCGAAATTATGTGTTGGGGTATCTCGCAAATAACGGACCGACGCTACAGGACTTTGTCACGCTTAGTCTCATTAAATTGGTATGCCGCATCACCAAATTGGGATGGTTCGATGACTCCACGCACAGAGAGCTCACTGACGATGTTACCAAATTCCTTCAGGCTACTGTAGATCATTGTATACTGGGACTCAAAATATTGAACCAGCTTGTGGACGAGTTGAATATACCCACTACTGGCCGGACGTTGACTCAACATCGGAAAACGAGTGTGAGCTTTCGAGATTTGTGTTTGTTCAAGGTCTTTCAGTTGGGATTGACGACGTTGAAGCAACTGCAGACGAGGGCAATAACTGCAGATCACCGTCAGGAGGTCATTTTGGGGGAGCAAGCGTTGTCATTGACGGTGAGATGTCTCAATTTTGATTTCATTGGGACCAATCCAGACGAATCTACGGAAGATGTAGGGACTATTCAGGCACCTACTAATTGGAGACCCGTCCTTCAGGATCCGGGGACTACCGAATTGTTATTGGATTTTTATGCCAACACAGAACCACCGAGATCGAATAAGGCCATGGAGGCCGTCATTCTGATTTGTTCTGTAAGACGATCGTTATTTCCCTCCGACAAAGAACGCGAGGCTTTTCTAGGAAGGATCATGGCGGGGATTCGGGAATTGCTAAAGAACCAAACTGGATTACAGCACCAGGACAACTATCACCAGTTCTGCCGGCTGTTGGGTAGACTCAAAGCAAATTACCAGCTGAGTGAATTGGTTAAGACAGAGGGTTACTTAGATTGGCTGGATTTGGCAGCGTCATTTACCACTCAATCTATTCGGAATTGGCAGTACAGCACCAACTCTATCCATTATCTGCTAGCATTATGGGGACGATTGGTGGCGGCTGTGCCATACGTCCGTCCTGATTCAGGAGCAAAGGGGCATGTCCAAGCTTTGGAAAATCATGTGCTAAATGTGATTGAGTGTTACGTTGAGAGTATGTTAGGATCTGTAGAAACTGTTTTGCGTAGCGACGGAGCATTAGAAGATCCACTGGAGGACGATGGGTCACTCATGGAGCAGATGGATAGGTTACCAACGATTTGTCGGTTTCAGTACAATTCTGTTGCAACCATAATTCTCGCGAAATTTGATCCACTCATGGAGAAGTATCGGGAATTAATGAGTCACCTGATGACATCCAGTACCGAAAGTGCACCTCCAAATGTGGCACAGCAAGTAAATATCCTAGAAGGACAGCTCACTTGGCTGACTTATGTCTGTGGTGCTATTGTGGGAGGACATAGTTGGTCTTCATCTCGAATTGGCAATGGCGAGGAAACTCTGGATGCGAGTTTGAGTAAACGGGTGTTGCAATTGGCTCAGGGGATGGATTTTAGACTGACCAACTCAAATGGAGTAGGCAAAGCTGATGTGAAACTTGAGATGGCAATGCTCTATTACTTTCAGAATTTTAGGCGTGTATACATGTTCATGTGGGAGGTACGTTTTATGAAGTCCTTTGCGCAGTTTGAAACAAGATACTCTCTCGCTTTTGTCTCACATTAGTTTGTTTTTTACTTTAGTCCTCTAACTCAGATTCCATGTCAATGGGCGGAATGAAGTTGGAATCAGTCCCTTCCACTAAACAAAAAGTCTATCAAAACATGTTTGAGAACATGGGCCTAGGGAATCATACTGTTGTTGCAAATCTAATTGTCACAAAGATTGGCAAAAATCTAAAGTTCTGGCCGGATGAGCATGAAATTGTTAGTAAGACGCTTGATCTTTTGACAGACATGGCTGGTGGCTACAGCAGCTCCAAATTACTTCTCACACTTGACACGGTGAAATATCTCGCCAGCCACCACACACATGAAGAGTTTCCATTCCTCAATGTGTTGTCAAATGCCAGGAAAAGAACTACATTTCACGCAATCCTTGTGAGGCTATTGCTATCCCCTAACGGGCAAGAAAAACTTGGTGTGACGTTTGACCAATTCATGGAACCTATCATCGAAACCATGTCACAGCTGGGCGCGCTTGACGCCACTCAGCTGCGAAGCGAGGCTGCGAGAATGCCATTAATTGGAGTCTTCCGCGACTTGAGAGGTGTTACGATGAGTTTGCACAACAGACGTTCCTATGGGATGTTATTTGATATGCTCGAACCTCGACATATGCCTCTTTTATCAAGAGTAGCTGATTCATGGTTTGATCAACCCGACGTTATGATCAGTTTACTTCGTTTTGTTCAGGAGTTTTGCCACAACAAAGCGAATCGAGTGAATTTTGACCAAAGCAGCCCCAACGGCATTTTACTATTCCGGGCTACAAGTGATGTTGTTTGCGCTTTTGGACGAAGAGCATTGAACGCAACTGCTCCAACAAGTGGCGACATTTACAAGTCGAAGTACAAAGGGATGTCCTTAGCACTCAGCATCATAAACTCTGCACTGGGTGGCAATTACGTATGCTTCGGTGTATTTGCTTTGTACAATGATCCTGCGTTGGAGAATGCACTCGATATTTCATTGAAGATGGCGCTCGGTATTCCGCTTGAACACGTCGTAGCTTATCCAAAGTTGAGCTCGTCGGTTTTTGGATTCATTGAAATCATCTTCCGAAATCACATCAAAACCACGTTGGCTCTTGATACTAGTGTCTTCATGCAGCTGATGAATGCTGTCCACGAGGGATTGCAATCAAGTGATGCCCAAATTAGCTCCATGTGCGCAAACAGTATCGATCACCTCGCCACATTTTACTACGAGAACTCAGGAAAGGATAAACCAGAGGTTCATAATTTCAACAATGTAAGTTGTTGAGATTGATGTCGCTTTACCTTTCTGTTGATAGATTGAAATCTGACCATTTACTTTCTTTCCTTTCCTTGCAGCACTTGGCTGCTCAGCCAGACCTCTTCTCTAGCTTGACTGCGACTCTATTCAACCTTTTACTATTTGGACCTCCCCAAAATCACTGGGCTGTTATGCGGCCAATGTTGAGCTTAATGCTTGCAAGTGAGTCTAGCTTCACTGCCTACAAAGACCACTTGATGAGCACACAGGATTCTACCAACCAGGCATTATTGAATGAATCTTTCAACAAGCTGCTTTCTGACGTGAATAGGAGTTTGGAGAGTTCCAACAGGGATCGTTTTACACAGAAGTTAACCGCATTCCGTGTGTCAACACGTGGCTTTCTTACGTTGTAAGTTTCCCATGGATAAGTAAAAGGAAGATGGGTTAGCAAAATCTCAGAAGCAATACCAAGCTGGTAGAGGTGCAGTCAAGTTCGTTTTTTCAATAGAGTCTAGGGACACGACGAAGAGAACAGTACATAACCTAAAGCACATAGAATAACAACGGTCAAGGGTAAATAAATGGTTGCGTCCCTGCTCTCTCCAAACTCCGAAGGAAAGCAACTGAAAACTGAACCCAAACGCAGTCTTCTCTCATCTCTGCGCAGCGCAGCAATCACTTCCAAATCAACAGTCTATCTTCCATCTTGTGATTGTGTCGAACAAGATGGCGTCGATATTGTTCAGTGCTTGGGCGTTGCTATTGCTTCTCTGCCATGTAATTCCGACAGCATCTAAATCGAGAAGTGATGCCTATGATATGCTGGCTGCATCCATACGGAGGAATGAACTATCGGATTATGACATCAAAACCATATCATCAGCTCTGAAGGGACTTTCGACGACGCAAGCAGCTCTTAAACGTATCGATGGAACCGCTCATGAAATGTATCAAAGAACTCACAAATCTTCCACAACACTAGAAGGAGATGATGATGACGATGAAGATAGTAGCGGAAAGATTGGAGGCTTAAAAGTAAAAGGCAGGATGTCACGGAATGCAGCTCGAGTTGGATGTGTTGCCGATGCGCTCTTTGCTGCAGAGTTGTGTGAATTATCTGCTTCTGCACCATCTAGTGTTAGTGTAAACCACGACGAAACCGAAGATGGAACTTTGGCTGATTGGACAGAAAGAGAAATAGTTTTCAACGCGACAATATATCCCGACGAATCTACAAACAACAAACAATCAAACGTTGCTCTCTCCGTCTTAGTCATATACGAACCAAAGTATAACGGAGGGGCAGGAGTGAGACATGGTGGGATAGAAGATTTACTTTCATTTGCCCAAGAAGAGGCCGACGATGATAGCGACTCTGCTGAATCAAATTCTTCTACCCAATCCACTTCATCTCAACGAGGAAGATTCATCATCATTCTATCCGACCATGATGCATCATCTTCAAAAAATGACTTGCCCTACATAATTTCAACACTGGATGTACCTCCCATTCGTGTCAAGCTGAATCGTCAATCAAATGAAATGGCAAGTGTCAGTGAGCCTTTATATCGATTGGCAGGGACTTTAATTAGATCGGTAGGTCAAGTAATAGATTTGAACGACAAAAAAGAAGAAGTCAGTGACAATGAAAGTGACTCTGAAGCGACAAATGATACACAAAAGCAACCTTCGGACCGTCCTGCAATTCATATTGTCGGTCATTCACTTTCTGGTGCGGTGGGTGCTCTTGCTGCCAACATATTGGACGGTAGATTGCCTATGCCCTCTTCCGAAGAGACAAGTGCAACACGCTGGAGTGGATTTGCTCGTGATCGCGTTTCTGCTCTTTGCCTTGGCTGCCCTCCGTGTATGTCTGGCATTGAGGTCGATTTTGTAACTTCTGTCATTAACGGTGACGATATTGTGCCTCGATCATCCTACCGTACTTTGCAGAGACTGTACGGTCGTACAGAGCGATCGATCAAAGGAGGAATTCTTGGCAAAGGGGTCGGGTGGATGAGTGATGCAGCTCGTTTGACAGTAACAGGGCTGACGAGTGGGAGCTCTAAGAAGAAGGATGCTCATCTAGCTGTCCCGGGACGAGTCTATCTGATTAGGCCACGTCGGATAGGTGGTGGATCAAGTAGTATCCACGAGGTTGGAGGAAGCATAGGCGGAAGAGAAAACTTTAGGGCCGCAGTTCTCTGGCAATTAAATGATGTACTGCTTAGCAAGAGTTTGTGGAAGCATCATAGTCAATCATCATACATTCGGTCTTTGGATCGAGTTCAACTAAAAGGTTTTTCGGATGATACTGACTGATGACAGGTTTAAGAGTACTTCTATTAGTTAAACTTCTACTTGATTCCTGGTTTTCATCTGTAAATTTTCTCAACTCAGACCGCAATTCTTACTTAATCCAAACATCATCGTCTCGCCAAGAGTTACCTTCAATAGCATCCTTGTCCTTGTGGTTCTTAATGTTCGCAGCGTCATAGAAGGATTGCAATCGCTTTTTGAACTGTTCATCCTGTTCGCGCCCTAGTTCCTTGAGCTTATCTTTGAGGATTCCTGCAATCTTACCACCACCCCAATGCATCATCTCTGCATGGGTAATCTTACCACCATCGGCTTTAGCCTTTTGTTCCACAAACTCTTTATCCAGTACTTCTGCAGCCTCAATCAGTTCATGTACAATCCCATCAATCTTTGCCAGCTCGACATCGTCTTGTTGAGCAACACGTTTAAATGTGACTTGATCCTGATTCAGCGAAGACTCCACATGTTCCAGACCCCGAGCGGCAATCTCGCGTTCATGGAGACGCTCCACAATTTGGACAAGCATGTCGCTAGCAAGTCGTTTCTGATGAAGCCGATCTACCAAATCATCGATGCCACTAGAGGGAAAAAGTTGAGAGATGATCCTATCAGTAGCGGCATCCTTTTCTGTCTTCTTCTGAATTAGAGTAGCATGAAGAGTATCCTCTGCGCGTTGACTTGATTCACGGAGTTCTCTTGCCCTGCGAAGTAGACGTTCAGCTTCGGTCTCTGCTTGTGTAGCGCTCAGTTGCGTAAAAGCAACAGATACAGATCTGCATTTGGTGGCTTGCAACAACGAGGCGAAGCCAAGAGTATCAGATAGCGTAGTTGCAAAGAGTAGGATCGATAGTAGCTTCATCTTCATGTTGTTTTGATATTATGAAATGTTTTGGATCTCTTTGGATCACTTTATCGAGCAGAGTTGTTTTGTCACGGAGGTGTCAGAAAAATCTGGTTTATCAGCTGCCAGATGGTATGGTGTCGCAAAACTAACTACATATATTGTAGGAAGGATTTAAGGAACACAACAGCACTGTAACAACAATGTAACAGCGCCGATGGTGTAGTGGTAACATAAATGCCTTCCAAGCATTTGCCCTGGGTTCGATTCCCGGTCGGCGCATCTCTTTTGCTGTTTTGTCCTTGCCATCTCTTTTGCTGTTTGTTTTGTCCTTTCGACTTAGACTCTAGACGACCGTATAGTATTGTAACGTGACATTGATTGTCCTCTTTCGCCTCAGTGATAATACTTTTTTATGTATATGTTTTCACTCCATGTTCATATTAAATCTACCATATGCCTCACAGCTATCTCTTCTTCTTACGTGGTTACCGACAGTGTTTTCCTTTGCGTCTGCTCATCTTACGAAATCAAAGCTCGCTTTCGCAGTCGCTCACGCATTTGTACGCGCACAAACATTGCTCTAAAGTGGTAACCTACAGTGTCCTTTTAACATTAACAAAGACCTGTGGCTCAGCACAGGTTCAACATCGGTAAACAAGGGTAAGTTGCTGGCCAAACGAAAGTGAGAATGGTCAGTTTGATATGAACGGAAAAATCTTGGGGACGAAGATACTAGATTGATTCACGGCAAAAGATATATGTGTGTGCGTGTTAACTTGGCCTCCGAATAGCTCAAGGCTTGCCCACTACCACTATCGCTCTATCGAGAGCAAGGGTAGTTCCTTGAGCCTTCTAGAGGGCTCTTGACTAGCTTAAAATAAAGAAGTATCTTCGATCTAATATACGCCTCTCATTTAGCGCAGACAGTTCACCCTTCCAATATGCCCTATTTCATCCCCCAGACACCTCACTACTCGTTACACCTATGCCTCGTCTCCGGCTACCTCGTCGATGCCATGCATCGACCTCGCCAAGTTAAGTCCATAGATTGCTCCCACCACCACTGGCGCGCCGCACTTGTTCCACGTAATCTCTCCGCCTCCTGCACAATTCAAAGATTGGTTCGTTCTTCACTATATAGTTCGCGATGGCCTGCCGCCGAGCATCGATATAATGCTCGATGGTATGTAGACCCACTTCCTCAAGCACGCTCCGACGCCGGGTAATGCCACTCACCACTTTGGGGATCCTCGCTGGGGACATGTCCCTCGCCAATCGATACATTTGTCGAATGTGGAACCCCTCGAGGCGTCGCATCACCGTAGCCGTTAGGTTCTTGTCTCGCTCTCATACAGAAGAACTGATAGCACTACCGCTCTGTAAAACATCCCCGCAGTCCGAGGTTCAACACTCTCCGCCCTAAGCAACTGTTCGAACCTGATCCAGAGCTGTCTTACCTTCTTCCGGTTTCTGTAAATCGCCAGGTTGTCATTGTCGTCAAACGCTAATAACCCCGGGATTTGAATGTCTCAACTCGCTCAATCTCCTCACGTCGCTCAGTTGCCACGTCGTAAGCAGTAAAAACCACCTCCAACGATTGAACTGCTCTAACTGCCGCTTCCCTCTGCATTTGAAACCCTTGCCCCATCTCTGCAAACCTGTGACCCTCGATGCCTTCGGTTGCCCCTATCCACCTGCATGCCACACTCTTCGCACTTTCGGCCAAATTTGCCCATCTTGTGGGTGACGGTTTGGGTGACAGATTTGGAAATGTCGGCGCAGCCTCCGCTTTGCACGTATGCTACGATCTCCGTATGCGCATTCCACCACAGGGCAAAAACATTCCCCGTGTAGGATACTCTGGTAAAGAGACGGAAAAAGACTCTCAAGGAGGGCAATCCACATGGAGATTATAGGCGCGAATGGAGTGGCGAAAGTGCTTACATCATAGAAGAAGAACGAGGAGGCAAGTCTAATGGGCAAGTTTGGGAGCATTTAGAAAAGTCCACACATCTTCCGACGAAGGAGGCACGTCGGAGAAGAAAGCCAACGTTCTATCCGCGAACAGCGCTTTAGTAAGTACGCACTTATGAGTGGGGAAGGCAAAACTGGGAGCGATGTAAGTATCTCATCGAGTAGAGTTGTGCTGGGGTACAAATGTGCATGTACGGATTATTTCGCGCTGCTTAAGGTAGGCACAAATCAACACTCAGGCATTTGCAAATGATTCAAGAGACACCCACACATCCAGACCGTCGGGCTGACGCCAGGAAGATAAAGACCGAGATGCTTGATGCTTGATGCTTGATGCTTGATGATGGTGTGAAATGTTCCGCTGAGGGATTCGGGCTAGGGTATGAGTATGAACCGCCAAGAGGCTCTTGAACAAGCAACGAGTATCGTAGGAATGCTCGGCGCGAAGCGACACTAAAGTCTCACCTGTACAATAGCTCACAGGAGAGTATCTTTTGGGCATGAAGGCTCTCTTGTTTCCGGAACGAAGTAAGTCAAAAATAAGTAGAAGTACGTAAGTGTAGTTACCTATCTGTTGTAACACCAGTAACAAAATTCTTCGGCCATTCCTCGTTCCTCCCAGTTTTGATGTGCAAAATAAGGATCTTGCTCTTTCTGGCCTCACGGAGTTCTCTTGCCTTGCGAAGTAGACGTTCAGCTTCGGTCTCTGCTTGTGTAGCGCTCAGTTGCGTAAAAGCAACAGATACAGATCTGCATTTGGTGGCTTGCAACAACGAGGCGAAGCCAAGAGTATCAGATAGCGTAGTTGCAAAGAGTAGGATCGATAGTAGCTTCATCTTCATGTTGTTTTGATGTTATGAAATGCTTTGGATCTCTTTGGATCACTTTATCGAGCAGAGTTGGTTTTGTCACGGAGGTGTCAGAAAAATCTGGTTTATCAGCTGCCAGATGGTATGGTGTCGTAAAACTGACTACATATATTGTAGGAAGGACTGAAGACATACAACAGCACTGTAACAACAATGTAACAGCGCCGATGGTGTAGTGGTAACATAAATGCCTTCCAAGCATTTGCCCTGGGTTCGATTCCCGGTCGGCGCATCAATTTTGCTGTTTTGTCCTTGCCATCTCTTTGGCTGTTTGTTTTGTCCTTTCGACATACTCTCTAGACGACCGTATAGTATTGTAACGTGACATTGATTATTGTCCTCTTTCGCCTCAGTGTTAGTACTTTTTTATGTATATGTTTTCACTCCATGTTCATATTAAATCTACCATATGCCTCACAGCTATCTCTTCTATTTGAGTGAGTGAGTGAGTGCTGATCATTGACTTGGGATGTAGGTCGAGCTATGTAGCGTACTTCTCTACACAGATTGTCAGTTTCTACCTAGACCGACTCTTCCTTTGCGCTTTGCGGCACTGTACCTACTTATCTCTGAAACCACAAGTGTCCAATTCATTGCATCACAAAAGAGCTACCCCTTTCTCTTCTCATCACGGAGACGATAGCTGTTCACGGCTTAACTATTGTTAACATTTCCACTAGCATATATTATAGCAACCACTTATTCCTCTGTTGTTTCCTGAATATTCTCGCTCTCAGCCTTCTTTTGTTTTCCCATCTTGAACCCAACCCAGCTCTTCTTCACCCACTGCTTATATTCTTCTGAATCCCCATACTTTTCTTGTTGTCTAAACTCCAATCCAGCTGTAGCAGTTCCAAGAACAAAAGAAATGCCGGTCACACCCATCACGCTTAAAGATAGAAATCCGGCCATACTTTTCCAAATATGCAACCCTCCATTGCTGCTAGTATCTGTCACGGCCTTTAGGGCTACAGCAAGAAATGCCGCCAGACAACTGGATGACCATCCAATCACTTCTCCTGTGTAATTAGGATGACGAAAGAAACGAAAGATGCCTCCTGTGATGAGAGTATCTTCTCCTTTCAACATCTTCCCTATTGATTTGTTCAAATCACCAACTGCACCAAGCAAAAAGCCCGATAATGCTAAAATCACTGACAACCGAAGAGACTGCTCCAAAAATGAAGCAAGACCACCGCCAAGTCCTACAGCACAAGACATACTCATGCCTTCACAAAGTTTCGTCGTCACCAGTACAGGGCATACCATGCAAAAGTACAAAAATGTGCAACTCAGCAAGAAGGGAGTTCTTTTCAAGCGACTGCCTTGTTTTTTCGCTCTATCTTCGATTCGTTCTCTCATTGCACGGAAGCGAGGAAGGCACAACTCTCGGTACAAAAGGAAGAGGTCGAGCCGAGTTCCATAAAAGAATAGAGCAAACGCATGAAAAGCCGGAAGAGATGCCGGGAGAAGTGTTCGAAGACTGTTTATTGTCGCAGTCAAAGAACTTAGAATTGCAGCAGGCTTGGTAGATGATGCAAACGATAATGCCAGTGGTAACCCGGCCGATTGAGAGATGGAAGCTAGAATGAGATAACTTGATGCTGCCATAGCCGTGCCATAACCGTACGATACTCCGTATTCAGACTTATAAAACCCAAGAAGTGTAGGGAGAAGGCATGCTAGAAGAATCTTGTGCATAGGCGGAAGTATAACAGGTGCTGCTGCGGTTGATACAGTTGTAGCGGCAGTTTTGGCAAACGCTGCATTGGATTTTAGCAATGTGCATAAGAATAGCCCAGCTCCTGCAAGTACTGTTGCCCCTCGTCTGGACCCCAGTGCGTGTCTGCGAGATTTGATTGTAATGTCACTTTCCACCGTAGTAGATGTCATTCTTAGCTTACACAACTCCTTGGTTCTTTTGCCACTAAAGTGATGCACTGCACCGCGTCGGGATATGATTTCGTGCTGCTGTGACACCGATACTGCTGGCGAGATGAATGATGTTGCACCATGGCTAAACGCCGCGGCGGAGGATGAAAGGCCGCCCCATACGAAGAGGCAACTCATCAATGGTACCAAAGGAGATTTCATCATGGAAGTGATGTGATGACCGACTGCTCTTCTCTTTCGCCTTTCGCTTTGACAACCATCGAGCATAGCTTTTAGCGCTTCAACTCCTTTCTCTTGCTCCTTCGCCTCTCCTGCCTTATCTGCTTGGCGGCATATTTTTCTGTTACTCATAAAATTTACGTCGACCTCCATGGTGACGTACTTCCCTACACACTCTCACTCGCTCTTTCTATTCTAACAAACTACTATTACAACCACGATGATCAGTTCCGCCGCATCGCTGCTGCGGCGTGGTGCAGCCCGTCGAGCCGTCCAATCGACGGGGCGCAGTGTCTGCTGCCTCTACAGCCAAAAAAGCTTCTGTGCAACATTCCTTCTTCCGCTCTATGAACAGCGCGAGCACCATCGTGGAAGATGATGACTCTGACTATGGATTCGGAAAGTCAGTTCCAGATAACAAAATTCCGGAGGAATTTATTGAAGAAGGAGAGGAGACCATCGGAGAGTGGACTGGTTGCACAAGGAAATTTCTTGCTCCCCTTTCCGTATCCCAGAGCGGAAGTGAAATACTCAACAATCCTTTGTTTAATAAGTTTACTGCCTTCAAGTCAGGGGAGAGAGATCGTTTACACTTTCGTGGTCTCCTCCCACCACGTCGTGTTAATATGAAAATCCAAAAGGAGCGCGTCCTGCAAGAAATCCGTGCTGAACCCTCGATGATTCGCAAGCATATCATTCTTGAAGATGTACATGACAGAAATGAGACTCTTTACCACCGCATTCTTGTAGATCACATGGTAGAGATGGCTCCCATTATTTACACTCCAACAGTGGGCCAAGCTTGTAAAGAATTCGCCATGAGGTATCGTAGGCCTCGAGGAATGTATTTTTGTGAGGAAGATCGGGGTCACATGGCAGCGATGGTGTACAATTGGCCTGAGAAAGATGTTCATGTGATCGTCGTAACAGACGGTAGCCGTATTCTTGGACTTGGCGATCTTGGTTGCAATGGGATGGGTATTCCAATTGGAAAGTTGTCGTTGTACTGCGCCGCAGGTGGAATTGCTCCCCATCGTGTCTTACCAGTCGTAATCGATGTGGGAACTGACAATGAAGAGTTATTGAATGATAAATTTTATCTGGGCGTGCAAAAGCCAAGATTGCAGGGTTCAAAGTACTACCATCTTGTAGATGAGTTCATTCAGGCAGTGCGCCATCGGTGGCCAAATGTTTTGATCCAGTTTGAAGATTTCTCAAGTGACAAAGCGCAGAAACTTTTGAATAAGTATCGCGATGATATTCTTTGCTTCAATGATGACATCCAGGGAACAGGTGCTACAACTTTGGCTGGTGTATTGGGTGCTCTTAGGGCAAAAGGAGAGCTTCCGACTAGTCTTGGTGATCAACGCATTTTGATAGCTGGAGCGGGCAGCGCTGGAATCGGAGTTGCACAAGTGTTGTATCAAGCTATGTTGGAACACGGCCGTTCAGAGGAAGAGGCAAAGAATTGTTTCTTCATTGCCGATGAGAAGGGACTTCTCGGAACAGAACGTCTTGATCAACTATCACCCGAGCAGGCAATGTTTGCGCGCGACACCGATGGTGGCTTGTCTTTGAATGAGATTGTCAACAAGCATAAACCAACAATGATTCTTGGCATGACGGCAGTTGGTGGACTCTTCTCGGAAAAGCTCATTCGAGACATGGGCAAACATTGTGAGCGCCCAATCATCTTCCCTTTGAGTAATCCCACAATCAAAGCTGAGTGTTCTGCGGAGCAAGCATTCGAATGGACTGATGGTAGGTGCATCTTTGCATCTGGAAGCCCATTCGATCCCGTCCAGTTGAAGGATGGGAGAACATTTTATCCAACTCAATGTAACAGTGAGTGTCCATCTCTTTTATATCTTGTTCTTTGGTTTACTTTATTCACAAGCTGACTCCTACTTGTCACATCTCCACAATGTATCAGATATGTTTGTTTTCCCGGGAATCGGTGAGTGTCATCTCTTTTGCATCTTGTTCTTTGGTTTATTTTATTCACAAGCTGACTCCTACTTGTCACATCTTCCACAATGTATCAAACATAGGCCTTGGCGTAACCCTTTGCGGTGCCAAAACTGTGACTGATAGAATGTTGTACGTTGCGGCGGAGGCACTAGCGAACTATTTGACAGAAGATGAGCTATCACAAGGCAAAGTATTCCCCGATCTCTCGACAATCCGAGATGTGTCTAAAAAGGTAGCAATTGCAGTAATTGAAGAAGCAATTAGGACTGGACAGGCATCAAGGCTGGACGAAAAAGCTTTGGCTGATCTTGATGCTTTTGTGCAGAAGAAGATGTACGATCCAGTGTATGTCCCATTGATTGAGAAAAAGGCTTAAAACAAGGACTTTTGACAATTAATCTACGCCAATGAAGTCTTTGATACGTTGCCATTTGCTTTGTCGACATGCATGCTCAATCCTTCACTGTGATGAAAGGATACACTCCCATCTGAGCTCTTTCCTTTATCACCAGCCACTGATACTGATACTGAAACTGATGGTATCAGTGATGACCATAGCGTAAACATCACAATAAGACACATTATCATGATTGTTGCAATAGAACCAAATAAAGCAAGAGTATTCATCCCATTTCCAATATGGTAGTAACAGAAAACAGCAACAAATGGGCCTATAGTACGAGCAGCAGAACCTCCAGCAACCATGTAACCGAGATAAGCTCCTTGGTTTTTCTCTGGTATCAGTTTACTATAGAGCGCAAACGTCACTGGCCTGCCAGTCATGAAGCCCATGTTGACAATTAGGTACCCAGCAACAAAACGCCACAGATAAGGAAGCGGAGAGCTCCATGTAATCATCAATAGCAAGCCAACGACGCATGCAATGATGGCATATGCGATCAGGAATCTGTCCTCAATCCGTTTAGATGCAAAGAAAAAAGTAACATAAGCAAGAAGACTTGCTGCTCCTCCACAAATGAATAGCACGTTGCATTCGTGGATATGCCAACCAAATGAGTCTCCAGCTAAAAGAGAGGCAATCGTTTCCAGTTGACTCCAGCAACACATGAGACTGAATTGAATGAAGATCAAGCTGCCCATCACACGCAGAGAGGGCAACCGTTGCTCTCTAATGACCTGACTCTCTACGCGATCACTTTCTTCTTCCACAATAGTTCCATATTGGTTTTCGTTCTTTCCATTTATCAACAATTGACTGTGTTCCTCGGAGAGACTAGAAGAGAAGAATACTCGTACCAATATCAAGTCAACGACGAAAAGAACAACCAAAAGCCAACCAGGGCCTGTGTATTCGTTTATTGCTAGCCCCATGAATTCGAAGTTGAGTATTGATAGAAGAGTAGAAAGAGCTGGACCTATGATAAATCCTAACAAATTTACAGCTGTCACAGACGAAAGAAATACAGTGCGTTCTTTTGCTGATGTATTGCTTGAAATGAATGCGAGCTCAGTTGTGAATTCCCACCCTGCTGATACGCCAGTAAGCCATCTAGAAAATAGGACAAACCAGTGATTTGCAGCGATTACATAAAAAAGTGTTGCAACTATTCCACTCATCGATGTCAGAGTGAGAAGTGTTTTGCTGTCAAACTTGTCGTTCGACCAGCCTGCAATGCAAGCACTTCCAATAATTTGGCCGAGGCTGTAGGCACTCACTACAAGACCCATGAATGACGGAGGTGCAGCTAGCTGTTGAAGATAAAATGGTATTGAAGGCACAACAGCAGTGAAGCAACCTAGGAAAAGATTGATCATGGATAGTTGAGGATGACGGCGTACGTAAGAGCATTACTCACAACAACATCACTCCACTCTGTGACTTACAACCATTGAAGAATATCATTGTATATATAACAATGAAGGATTCAATGTGGCGACGGCGACTGGTGACCTTTTCGGCAGTCGGCCTCTTTACCTGATGAGTAGGTTTCGGTTTCGGACTCGGTATCACGCCTACAACAGAATCTGCATCATCAAGAAAGCTGTGCTCGACGATGGAAGACAATTTTGAGAAAATCTGTCTTCTTTGTGCCTTGGAGAATGGCATGATTGCTATGATGTTGATTGATAGTATATCGTATGATAGAGGAGCTGAATATGTCGGCGACCATGCTCGTAATATTTGCAGTTTGATGGATTTGAAGTTCGGAAAAACCTACCGGTAACGTTGGAACTGGTATGCTTGAAAGCGAACTCGTGAAATGCGAAGGCTGGTCTTGGAGAAACCAAGTGAAGCGGAGTGGTTGTTGATGAAAGCATATACTCATGTTAACTTATGTTAATAACATCAAAACAAAAGAAGAAGATAATACTTGCAACCAAAGATAATGCGTGTATCTAGTTTCATGGCTTCTGCTGAGAAGGTCCGTAGTCTGTGTCTAAAATGTAAATGTAATTGCATATGATGTGTCTTCCGTGAATTCTAGGGCAATCACATTTACCTTCTTTCTCTATATATATACTCTCACCTTTTCAGGTAGTGACAACGGACTCTAGCAGTTCGGTGCAAGAGGTGCTGGATCTTATGGTGTCAAAACAAGTCGGTGCAGTTGTAATTGTAAGTACACAGAAAGATGATACGGAAAAGAGCATTCCTGAAGGAATCATTACGAAGACAGACATTCTACACAGCGTATCGTCGCCGAGTTGATATTGACGAATCTTGTGAGCACATAATCAGGAAGAATAGTCTTGTGACTTGCAAACCAGATGATGATCGAGACACGGTAGCATCAATCCTCGAGCGAGAGAAAATGCACCATGTCATCGTAGTCCACGAAGAACACTTTGTTGGCATTGTTAGTAGCTGGGATATTGCTGCTGAGTGTGCAAAAGATAATAGAGCATGGCCGTACCTAAGAAGTGAAGATGGTAGCCTACCTCAATTTCCAAGATTCGAAGAGGAAGTATTGCCACCAGCTTACAACCCTCAGAAGGCTGTATCCATTTTGAATCACAAGCACGACTTTTTCATGGATGATCTCGATTTGGAATCCTTTCAGTAGTAACTGAGACTGGTAAAATACTGTATGAGCTGCATCAAACCTAATGGAGTGTTTAAATATTAGATTAAGCTGAGAGGTACATGAACATTCGTTCTACAGTACGATAGCATTGGTCCCTTTTTTCCTTCCCTGTCTGCGTCTGCGCAACGAACGATGCAGGATCACAGCGCTTTCTCTAGGCGAATCGCCTGTCCGAAGCTCACTCCCGCCCACACCAAGAATCCATCAATCAACCTACCCACAAATTGCGCTGCCTGCATAACATACCTACCTCCCTACACACCTTTGCTGGAGGGTTTCGATAGAACACATCAAGAGATAACATGGGAGGAGAAGCTGCCAAGGAGCGCCGCCGGCTCAAGCGTCTAGAAGCAGCAGCACAGCAAAAAAATGATACTGCAGAGTCAGCACCGGCCGAAGTGAAAAAAACTGATGCAAAGGGAAAAGGACATGGCAACATCGCTCAAGTTCGCCTCCAGAGGAAGATAGCTCGTAAAGCTCAGGGGACATTCAAGCCACTAGAAGGCCAGGCTCCTCCACCAATCCGTAAGCGTAAACCAGAATCTAGCAATAGAACTCCCGTGAAGAAGTTCAAAGGCGGTGACAATCATGCATCCTCGAAGAAAAGCAATGTAAGAAAAAACAACTTCGAAGCTAAGAAAAGCAACGTAGGAAAGGATGCAGCAGCAAAGAAGACGAAACCAAAGAAGCCGAAGCATCTCAAGAGGAAGATGGAGCAATTAACGAAAGCTATGTCTGGTGGAGGATCTGGCGAAGGAGAAGAGAGCACTGTTGCACAGCTGGAGCAACAGATGCAAAAATTGGCGAAGCAGATGGAGGAGTTCAAAAAGATTAAGAGTGAAAAGAGCAAGAGTTCCATCGAAGCACAAGTACAAGTAACAACGAATGAGACCACTGAAATCGCCACAGGTAAAGAACCTGATGTAGACAGTATCTCCGATGCTGAGAGAGTGCATTCTGAGGAGGAGAACGAAACGAAACGCGCGCCATCCTCTTCTGCTGCGGATGAAGACGACTCGTCTGATGATGATGATGATGATGACATGGTCGCGCAGGTAAATACTCGCTCTCGTGGTAAACGCCGCAGAGGTAGGCGTGGAGATGAAGTAGAGGAGGACAAAGTAACAAAGAATGACACAAACCAAGCTGCAGCGGAGAGAGATCAATCAGAGAAGATTTCGTCCACGATGGAAAGCACTGAAATCAGTACAGAAGAAACCGCGCCACCTGCGACTGATGATGAAGCTAAGCAATCAAAGAAGACGCCGAAAAAGGATGACAAGCGTCGCTGTATTGGTAGAAAGCCAGTCACCGATTTTGAAGTTAATAAATGCTACAGTGGCAAAGTGCAATACATCAAGCCTCGCCTAGGTGCCTTCATTGACATTGGGTGTCATTCTGACGCGTTTATTCATATCTCATGTATCTCCGATTCGTACATTTCAAGTGTCGACGAAGTGTTGAATGTCGGGGATGAAGTGGAGAACGCTCGTATTGTTGAGATAGACAGAGAGAAGAAGAGGATAACACTTAGCTTGCGAAGCGAAGATAAGGATGCAGCCAAGTCCAAAAAAGGAAATGTCTCCACTGAGGCTGCAGAAGAGCCAGCAGAGCAGAAAGAGGAGAAAACACCTTTGAGCAAGCCCAAGGAAACCTTGCCAGTTGCCAATTCCTTTGTGACGGAGAATAAAGCACCCCCACATTCATCTGGCCAAAAGACTGGAGCCGACCTAAAACGTGAACGAAAGCTCGCAAGGCGAGCTGCTCGTAGGGCGACGCAAGATGCCTAGAGTAAAAAGTAATAATTATGTTAGATATTGCTTTCGCCTTTATTTACTTCTTCCTCTTCCTACAATACATACCAACTTTCCTCTCTCATTTCTCACTTCCTTTTACTTGCAAATTGGACAAGGAGCGATAAAGTGGCGAGAGATGCCTCCTGCAAAAGACACTCGTTTTCAGCTCGTACGTAGAATCATACTAATTCCACAACAAGAGCCCTGTCGCCAGCTGCCCCACATCAGCTGAATAAACCACCATTTTTATTCTGCTGTCTGTTGCCATCTAAAAGGTAGCCGTGATCAAGAAGTAGTTGTCCATTTAATACTCGGTAGACTGCGTTTACAACACCCTCACCCTCTCTTCTTCTTATCATCAAGATGAAACTCTCGTCGTTAATCTTTGCCCTGGCCGGCAGCGGTGGTGCCGCGGCCTTTCTCCAGCCGTCCAAATCGCCGCAACTTCAATCAAATCTTCTCCGACACGAAGAGAAGAGTAATGTTGCCTTCTTAACCGGTGAGGTAGCACCCAAGTCATTCTCTCTTCACATGGTAGCCATCCGTAGCCCTTTTTGGCCTGCCTTCGATAGCAATGACAAAGAGGTCAGCAGTGATGAATTCATTGTCGACAGGGATTTTTCCGTCGCCACGACCCTCATGGCTGTTGGTATCTGGCTAACGTGTTTCGGACCCAGTAAGTGACACAGAGGTCCCTGTTCTATTTCTGATTGCCTCATGCGTATAATTGATAATTTATTTTGCTAATCTACCCTACAGGCAACTACCATGAGGTCGATATGATTGGAGGGATCTTCCACATTTGGTTTGGAGCATTCATCGGGAAGCAGACAATGAAAACTCGTGCGGTAAGTGTGTATGCAATATTTCCTTATCATTCTAATATAATTCGTCTGCTAATCCATATTTTGTACACATTTTCCATGATGCTCTCCGTTCTATAACCCCACTATATAGGTGTTCACCAAAGACTCTTTCGAACTACGGACCGTTACTAACAAGCACTTGGGCCTTCAGGCGGACAAAGGTCTGAAGCCAAAAGAAAGAAAAAACTATGTACTTGGAACCGATAATACTTGGAAATACGATTCATTTGTGAATTGGGATTTCTTCCCAAGCGTTGACCTCCCGATCCTTGTGTATTTCAAGGAAACTCAAACCCCCAAGGTAAGTTTTGTTGGCTGCTGTTCAGTAAATTTTGGTTGATAATAATGTACATGCTAACCACATCTCATATGCCACAGGAAGTACAAATCAAAGGAAGCCTTGGTGCTCGTCAAATGGATCGCCGCGATAATGGCCAGATGCACTTCTTCCCGGCCTACGCCAATGCAAAGCAACTTAGGGAGCAGTTTGAAGTACACCGCTGCCAGAAGATTGGGCCAGTGCACGGAGAGGAATTCAAGAAGAACTAATTCGCACGTGCCAACACTACAACGTCGCATTGTGCTGAGGGGATAGTAGGTATTGAGAGGTTCAAAGGGTAGAATCCAGCTGAGGCTTCATTATATGAGAAGAATATGTCTCAATCTACACTATGTTACCGCAAAAACTTGTAAACTACATAGGTTTGTCTTTGATTGTACATCTCCAATTCCGTCATTATTTCTGTTTGCTCTTAGTTTTCAGCTTTTGTACATACTCCCGTAGATTGCATTGCACTTCCTCTTGTGTGATGAAACCACAGAAGTGGTCTGTATCATGCTCTCTCTTTGCAATCATATCTTCCAAGTGTTCTGACCTAGTCAACATTTTACTTGCTACTCGTGCCTGGGGAGGAACTTTTGCGAAACGGGCGGCCTGAATGTATGACTGTTGCAACACGGCGTTTTGTTGCATCATCTGGTCTTTCATTTTGTCTGGAAGCAAAGCTTGCAATGCATCATCGTTGCTTGACTCTACTGTGTCGGAAGGCACAATCTCATCCACCAACCCAATCTCCAAAGCAGTATGTGGGGGGAACAGTGTTCCCATTGCAAGAGCAAGCTCAGCTCTACGAAATCCGATGGTTCGTACTAACAACTGACCCATCCATGGCGGCGCTGCAATTCCTAGCTGTGTCTCATTCAAGCCGATTTGGGGCACGTGTTTCCTACCATTAACAGTACCGCCTGCATACATGACGCGGTAATCACATGCCATGGCAATAAAGCAACCTGCAGCAGGGGCATGACCGTGGAGGCAAGCAACAGTTGCGAGGCGTGAACCATACAAGTCGATATAAACCTGCTGTAAAGATTTCCAGAATTGTGGCAACCGATCAGGATCAGGCGCGACGAGCTCTGCAACATCCAGTCCAGCAGAGAAGATAGCCGCATTGGAAGAGGCAAGAATAACACTTTGGACCTTTGGATGGTTTTCATCAATGTTTTTGATCGATCTACTGATTTCTTCATTCATTTCCATCGAGAGAGAATTAGCAGGTGGACGGTTCAAGACCAGAATTGCCACCCCATTACCTTCGTCGATGCCCGTCTGTATCAATTCTCCTGCTGCCGAGGAGAGTCGACGGTGGTGACGAATAGCGACGCTGCTACCGATGCGAAACCGCGACAGTATTGAAGGCGAAATCATCTCGTCTTCTATTGTCTATGTTTGACCATTGGCACAACCCCTTGGGCACAACTATGGTCAAAGACATCAATCAAGAAGTGTCAAAAATTTCAAAAATCAAAAAAAGAACACTGGGGGTCATAATAAAACCGGCTCGGCCATCAGGCCCGCCATTTTTATTTACCACACTCCGCTTTTCTCTTTGTTACAGTTGTTGTTACAAAAACAACTCAACAAACCACCTACCGACCACAAGACCAGCGCATTGCCTCTTGCCTTCCATACAACTTATTAGCACCATGGCCTCCACAAGTTTGTGTCGGCGGATTGCCACCACCTGCACGCGTACATCTACTCTGCCTCGACGATCTCTAGCCTCCTCCTCTTCTCGGCTGCCATTTTCGTCTGCCGCCAGTCAAGACACATCGTCATCACCATACGTATCTGGTCCGACCACCCATTTCGGTTATGAATCCGTCTCCATAAACGAAAAAGAAGGGCGAGTGCGTCAGGTGTTTGAAAACGTTGCAAATGATTACGATGTAATGAATGACTTCATGTCAGCGGGGTTGCATCGGTACTGGAAGGATGAACTGCTACGGATGACAGGTGTGGGCCCAATGTCCAAGGCACTCAGACGTCGGGCATCGATGAAGTATGCCTCTGACTTGAACAACAACAATGATGACGATGATACGATAGATGATTCGAAAGCCTTGCTCTCCATTCTTGATGTAGCAGGTGGTACTGGCGATGTGGCCTTTCGTTTCGTAGATGCTGCCAACTGTGAGGAGCGTAGCAAAAGTTCAGGGAAAGATGAAGTAAATGTGACTGTGTGTGATATCAATCCAGAGATGTTGCGTGTTGGAGAAGCAAGGGCACGTAAGAGGTATGGATCAGCATTATTCGATGAGACATGTGCGCTCAAGTTTGTGGAAGGGAACGCGCAATGCTTGCCATTCGAAGATAATTCATTTGATTTATATACCATTGCATTCGGATTGAGGAATGTCACTGATGTGGATATGGCTTTGAGAGATGCACTTCGAGTTCTAAAACCTGGTGGACGCTTCCTTTGTTTGGAATTTTCACATGTGCAAAATGTTCCACTGGCACAGCTATATGACATTTACTCATTTCATGTGATTCCTAAACTTGGAGAGGTGGTGGCTAATGATCGAGATTCATATCAGTATCTCGTGGAAAGTATCAGGAAATTTTGTACTCAGGATGAGCTGGTAACTAGAATGAAGACAGCTGGTTTCGAAGGTGTGAAGTACACAAACATGACACAGGGTATAGTTGCTGTACACGAGGGATGGAAGCCGTTATAATTTCCAGATTAGCTATAGCTCTTATTAAATATCCCTTACCAATCTGTGGTATCATAGCCAATTCTATTTCATCTTTTCGCCATCATTATTATTGCATTACTGTTCACAATAGCTCTAAGCAGTAATAAGCAAATCTCTTATCTTGGGGTGATATTAAATGTACACTGCTCATAAGTTGTACAACAAATATCTTGACACGAAGATAAACACTCAGATGCAGACCTAGACAAGCCATCAGGTCCGTAGCCAGTCTCGCATTTTGTCTTGCAATCAGAAATTGAGCGCAAGAAATTAGGGTCTTTCTTTGTTCCCTTGACATCGCCTTTCTCTTTTGGTTTTTGACCTGGGATTTGGGGTGATTTTCCTGTTTTCCATATGATGTCGTCAGCTGCGTTTGATTGTTCTGGGTTGGAAGCGATAGTAGCAATAGAACCAGCTCCCGTAATTAGCGAAGCAAATGCCCTTTCTGACCATTCCCTGCGGCTAAGCATGGTATCATCACTTTGTGCCAAGAGAAGTGATGTTGAAGCTCGCGATAATGTTGTGATGGAATTTTGGCTGCACCGGGACGACGATGAGAAAGCAGAGATTTCTTGGCTAAACAACAGCGCCACGCAGCAAAGTAGTGCAGAAACAGTGTTGTAGGTCATTATTATTCTGTACGATGAGTGGGACTTGGTAGTATGCAGAGGATTGAAGTATGTCCTCAACTTTTGGCTTTTGGGCTTCATTGCACAGGGAAAGAAGGAAGTGCGTGAGAAAAAGTGATGGCTTTCGCTTCTCTCGTTTTCTAGATACACCTACCTGCAGGAAAACTGATGACAAAGTATGTAACGACGAATGGCACCTGAGTATGCTTTCAATCACTTCTTATCTTTAGCATTCTTGGTCCACTCTTGTTGTGGAAGTTTACCAGGTATGAGTCTACTTGCGAGATGACGCATCTCTCTCTCAACCATGCTGCCAACAAGACCGTTCTTTGCACACAACTCGAACACTGGTTGTATCAGTTTCATTCTCGCATTGTCGTCCTTAGATAGGTGCATGCATGCCTTTATGATTAAGCAAGGCTATCTCCAATGCTTTCCGTTCACCGACAGGACTCCCAGAAACCCAGGCGCAAGCGTTGATTGCTGCATTGAATGCAGCTGTTGGAACATCTTCCAGGTCCTCTTTCATCTGCTGAAATACTTTGTGAGCGTACACAGCACCATTTGTAGACTTCCTCCCTGAAAGAGCACTCAACATTGATATGTAGCAACCCGCATCTGGCACTATGTTCAAAGCCTTGATGATCTTCAATAAAGATAAAGCATCGTTCGTTCTGTTCGTGGCGCATAGTGGGATAAAAGCCGCACTGAACCCAACTTTGGTTGGTAAAACTGTGTCTTTATCACCCTGACGATAGCGATGTATCAGATCGGATAAGAACGAGAGTACCTCTGCAGCCGCCTCTTCAGTCTTGTTCTTACTATATGCTATTGTCACCAAGTTGCAAGCTTCAGAAGTGAGGACTACGTCTACTCTATCCGATTTTTCTATCCATTCCCATGCGTTTCGAGCCGTCACTGCATCTTCGAACTTGTTTGATCTTGATAGCGCGTGAAGTAAGGTGTAGAACCCAACCCGATCGATGAAGATTTTCTCGTCACTGGACATTGCTCGCGTCAGGTATGAAGAAGCAATACTTGCAGCTCGCTGTGGATTCACCTTGCCTTGCAGTTTTAGCACATTTGTGTAGGTAATAATATCGGGCACGACAGCTGTGGATCCAGACTCTGCCTTCGCCTCCATTGTGGATAGCAATTTCATTACTTTCTTTGCATTTGTGATTGTTGCTGACTCAGCGAGTTTGCCGATCACCACATTGTATGTAATTGTATCGAGAAGAACAGAAGCGTTTCCGTGTCTTTCTTGTGCTTCCATTGCAGATAACGTTCTTTGAATGACTTCATAAGCCCACTCGTGTTTACTCCTAGCAAGCATGTTGATAACACAGTTGAATGCGAATGAATCTGGTTCCGCCTTTTCATATCCGTCGTTTTTGTACAGTCGCAACATGCTTCTCAAGTAATCAACTGCCTTTTCCGCTGCATCCGGGGTATTACTCCTGGATAAAGCGCTTATGATCATGTTGAACGATGCCGAGTCAGGACGGGCGTCTCCTCCGATATCTTGCATCTGAGCCACCAGTTCTTCTGCTTCTTCTAACTTTCGCTCTGATTTGCTCTTGAGTATTGCATTCAGAAGAATGTTGAAATTAGCTGACGTGGGTTCAAAATGAGGTTCGTCGATCATTTGTTCAAGCATTTGCTTCCCTCGTTTTATTCCATCGACATCACCGCTTTTAACGCTCGCCTCCAGACAGCTTGTGTACATCATGCCATCTGGAACAGCATCCATATTCTTCATTCTGTTCATCAAATCTAAAATCAACTCGCTTGAGTTTGGTACCCCACTCTTTGCGATTACATTAGCGGCAGCGTTGTAACATGTATTGATGTTCTCTGAATCAGGAATGTACAAACCCTCTAGCTCATCCAATAACTCTATCGCTCTTCTGACAGCTGTTGCAGAGTCTTCTGGGGCAACTTTTGAATATGCATTGATGGCAGTAGAGAAAGTAAGTGATGTCGGCTGCACATTGGCGTGTTCCTTGCGTAATTTAAGCATCATTCGCAGCAATTCTTCAGCACGCTTTGCTCCGTGAATACCGCCTCCGCTGTTGCTCCAAGCTTTGAGAACAATATTGAACGAAGTTGAATCCATCTTAATACCGCTATCGTGTTGAGATAGTCCAGACAGTTGGAGCAACAAGTCTTCCGCTCTTTGTGCAGAGATGTGATCGTTCTTTCTGCTAGCATAATAATTCATCATGGAGTTGTATGTAGTTTCGTCAGGGCTAATCCTTGACGCTGCTTCGCTGCTGAAGACGTTGGTATCATGAGCAAAACTATTCATCTTCTCCAAAATAGCTTCCACTTTATCAGCTGAGTCTTCGTCTGACTTGGAGTATGCATTCATCAAGCAATTGTAGCTAATATTGTCTGGAGGAGTGTCTTGATGATCAAAATATCTCTGCTCCATCCGATGAAGAATTGATTCTACTTGATGTACGATTTTCTGCCCATCGGCATTGCTTTTATTCCACGCATTCATGCATATGTTATACATATCTGACTCAATGATAAACATTTATGTTGCTGCCCGATATACCTTTCTTCGAATAGACGCTCCAATAATTGTTCACATAAAACTGCTCCTTTTTCGTTGTTCCAATTGGACGTGATGGATAGGAAAGACCTCGCTTTTTGTATATTGACGATGCTTAATCTACCAACGTCCCTTGTCAACACATAGTGGATTGTAGAGTGCAGCGATCGTTCTTCGTTGGCAGATGTAGGTCCTTCGGAAGTGAAATCCAAATTTGGTGCATGCGACTCTTCTTTCTGATTATTTATTGTCCCTGTTTGAATTGGCTCCGTGACAGAAGCAAAATAATGATGTCTGAAATGTGACGACTGCTGATGCTGAAAATTTCCACTGTGCCAATGGCCGCTTTGCGGCTTGCCGGCTAAGAGCAGTTGATGATCTTCTAATGCATCGACACAAAAGCGATCTGCCTTTCATCTTTGTTGATGAGGCGAGGGTAGTACGTGCTGGGCATCCAACAAGGGGGAAGCAACGAGATTGGAATGGAGGCGATTATTGCGGTTATGGTATTGCTTTTTCAGCTTTGTGAGGAGAAGAGGAGGAAGAGCAAAGAGGAGAATCGCGTGCAAAAGCAAAATAATGAAATGGCGGCTGATCCGCTGATCTGCATCATAATGACCGATGCTACCACCTTTCAATCTCTTGTGACTCTTGCACATAATATATAATTGTTTGGAGTATAGACTAAGCCAGAGGAGACACCATGGACTTCATAACGCTTGCATCTGCGGCTCATGAGACATCTCAGACTATCTTTCGGTTTTTGACAGAGGACGCATCAGCCTCGGAAGACGATGACTTTGCCCGTCTCGAAAACATCGGAGGGCGATCGTCATCTCTACACAACAGCGAGGTCATAGCAGGTGGGACCAATAGCTACGATGATGCAGGAGGGTATGCATCGTCGTCTTCAGCATATGGTTCAGCTCCTCAGATGGAAAATCGGCCGCTCCTGTCACCGACGGCAGAGGCAGCACTTCTCGAATTATCCACCAACTTTCTGCTCTATTGTGCGATGGTGTTGATCACTACCATGGTGGCGAAAATATATTTCCCATCTTGGTTGGAACCTCGGGAGGCTCCAACGCCACAGCTTTCTCATAACTACATGGATGTGATTCGCGATTCTTACAAGTCTGATTTGAGTGATGAAGATGAGGACGAAGATGAGGAGGAACTAATGGGTGGATTATTGAATAGGACGGAGGAGGGTGAAAACAACAATCCGGAATCTTCAGATGAAGGAGTGACATCGTTACGTAGAGCGTCGAGCTCGTCCCACATCTTTGACTATGACCAATCATCGGAATCAAAACAAAGTGTATACACAAACTTGGCAATTTGTGCAGTTATGCTCAACTTGACATTTGTTTCTTGGGGATTGCTGCAAGAGCGTATGTTGACGCGTCGGTATCCACGACTTACTGGGGAATATTTCATATATTCCTATGCGTTAGTGTTTACCAATCGATTCTGGACATTAGTCATGTCAGGGCTGATGATGATTTATTTCAAGCCACGAACATCTCGAACTACAATCATTTACGAATATTCCTTCCCATCCATTTCAAACATGCTTAGTAGTTGGTGCCAATACGAAGCGTTGCGTTACGTATCATTTCCAGCAGTAACAATCTTCAAAGCATTTAAATTGGCCCCGGTCATGGTGATGGGTAAACTCCTTGGGAATCACAGCTATCCTCAACATGAATACGTCGCAGCCATTTTCATTGGAGTGGGAATTGCCATGTTCATGACATCTACGGACGAGTTAACTTTTGATTTGGATGTGCATGGGGAACACACTAGTGCAAAGTGGACTGGAGTCATGCTTCTCCTTTTCTATCTATTCTTCGACAGTTTCACTAGTCAGTGGCAAAGTCGCATGTTCAAGAGTCATCGTGACTTGTCTATGATTGAGCTCATGTTTGCAACATCAGCCTTCTCGACAGTGCTCTCGTTTATTACACTTGTACACGATGGAAACCTTTGGCCGGCATTTGACTTTATCAAGCGCCATTCTGAGATTCAGCTGCATTTCTTCGTCTTCTCAATTTGTTCGACAGTCGGGCAGTTATTCATCTTCTACACGATCAAAAACTTTGGAGCCGTGGTGTTTGCCATTATTATGACAACGCGTGTTTTGATTAGTATTGCATTTTCAGTATTTTTATACGGACACAACGTAACCGCCACGGGTTTCTTTGGGCTTGTGATTGTGGTTGCATGCGTTGGCTATCGCATCAAGAGGAAGGCAGAGGGCCGACAGCTGATCAAATGGAAAGGCATGGGCGAGAAGAGTGAGAAGGAAGTAGAGCTTGTTCAGGAGTGGCATGAGCATATAGATACATAGATGTCAGCCTTGTCATTTAGCTGAACTGCAATCATCGCAGTGGTGTGAGATTAGCCATTAGAACAGAAAGTGACTCACACCCCTTTGGCAATAAGCGAGCTCAGAGTCGCAGTCTGGTCTGGGAGTGTTGCTCGCATCAATTCATAAATTTAGTCCACACAGTTTTGGCACCGCAACACAGAACTCTCGTCCTCTCTGCTTGTATCTTCGTAGCGAGGCCAGAGGAATGACTACCACTGGTACCAGAACAATTGACTACAGTACTTGCGCTGAAGAGTCGGCGGGCGTGCTCTTGGGGCGTGCGGCAACCTCTCCCTCTCTTCTCCGTCTTCCCTCACCATCCATTGCTCGCCATCATCCATCATCATCATCGAATGTCGAATGTCATCATCATGGCATAAATTTGTAATCTAGCATCCAGATTCATCCTGAGTTTGTAGTGCCGGCGGCCTTCCAAAGTAACATCTCTTACTACAAAGCAGTGACACAAACAAACAACTATGCGGTCTCTTGTAGCAATAGGGGCCGCTGCAGTCCTTTCTGGTGGAGTGTCGGCGTTTGTGCCTCCATCACATCAAAGATACTCTCTGCCATCAGCTTCGTCTGAAATAAGCACTTCCTTAATGAAGCAACAACCAATTCGAACAACTAACAATAGGCGCCTTGATCCAATTTTTATGGCTAAAGAGAAGTTTGAGAAGATAGATGATGACGATGACGTCGTTATTGCCTTCATGGATGACTCGGGCGAAAATGGCATTGATTGTTATGTAGACAGCTACGCAACTGTCGATGGAGTCGAATACACCATTGGAATCCCTTGCGATTACACTGTTGCATTATGCTACTTTGAGGGAGATGAACAACTAGTTCCCATTGAGCTAGATGATCCTCTGATGGATGACATTTTTCCAATTGCTGAGGGTATAATTGAAGACGAGTTTGGGGAAGAGCTTGCTTTATTGAAGACACCACAGACCCTCACCTTAGTAGGGGTAAGATTTTGTTTGACCAGCTTCATCTTTTGTCTCTTGTATGTATCTTGACTCTGTACTAACCGTAGTCGGACTATTTTCAATTGTAATCAATTCAACTTTCACTGTAGGAATTGGAGGAGAGCGAAGTAGACGAAGGAGATGATGATGAATTTGATGATGATGACATGGCTGAATCAGAGGAAGAAGTTGAAATTCTTGTCTCTTTCGAAGAAGATGGCCAGGAGTATCATCTTGTGCGGCTGCTTGATCCAGTCCTCTTGGTTGGGAAAGGAGGAAATGAAAATACTAGAATTCTATTGACACCTGAGGAGTCTGACATAGTGATGCCAAAGCTTGAAGGTATGTTCATGAGTTATCAGGAAGAATAAGAAGATGAGTGCAGATGATTTGGTTTAGGATATAACAGATTTGTGGATGTAATGGAGACTTCTCTATTCCTTGACATACATAGTAAATGTTCAGTGATAGCCTTAGTCTTACATAGTCAAATTAGGTAATATGTCGTGTGGGTGATTCTATTGGCAGTTGCACTTGTAGGCATCCTATTGCTAGCTATCATCTTCTTGACTAAAGAAGGTGCAACCGAACTGTCCAGACTCCTCACCTCAAGTGGTCGATGTCTCTCTGGCAAATCATACTCTGATGTGTAGCTGCTCCACACAACATCAACAACACATAGATCAGAACAAGATGATGCAGCTTCTAATTATATTTTTTTGTAATTTACATATTACGTGTTTACGAACGGGGCTTCTCCTTCTTTTCCTTGTAAAGAGCAAGAAGTGAAACTCCTGCAACCTTAACACACTTGAATCGGACTCCGGGGATATCTCCAACGGCATGGCCGGAACGACCGAAACCAGCTACAAGAACTTCGTCATTCTCATCAACGTAGTTCAAACAACCATCACGGGGTACGAAGGCAGCAATCTTCTTTCCATTCTTAATAAGCTGAACACGAACACACTTTCGGATAGCAGAGTTGGGCTGCTTGGCCTCAATACCAATCTTTTCAAGGACAATTCCCTTGGCCATTGTGGATCCTCCCATAGGGTTGGCCTTCATGGCGGTGATTGAGTGAGCCTTGCAGTATTTCTGGTCGTTCCATTTCTGGTTACGCCTGTGGATGCGGAGCTTACGTCCGGTTCTGATTCCTGCTGGCTTTCCCATATTGATTTATTGAGTGTAATAAATAAGCTATGATGGACAAAGAAAACAAAGTAGATGTTAGAAATGTGTGTCCAATGAAGAAAATAACGCAGCTAGCCTCACTCCGTCACTCTGAATGGTTTCAGTGATAGGCCATCCGCATCAGCGTGCAATAGACCAGCACTGACGATCGATGCGTTGTGGTCATGATGACGATAGCCAAGTAATACGTTGAATCCATCACGAAACCGCAACAAAAGCGATTGCGCCCACCGCCATGCATTAATAGACTATTTAGGAGCACTTTGGCCGCCTTGATATTCAGTATTTGCCGCCTCATTAGGGCGCTAGCTACAGCTCCATGGTTGCGTACCTTCAAACACGAGAGAGTGGTGAGGACGGTGATGGTGAAATGTTACCTCTCTACTAACTCAAGCGGCTCGTAGGATGTGCGGTGGAATTAGTAATGCGATAGATAAATTGTACTGAAGCGTTACCAGTAAGCATCCTCTACCTACTCTCTCTCTTTCCTGTTTTCTTCTATTCGCCTCTTCTCTCACCATTCTTCATTTTCATGACGATTCCCGAAGCTTCTGTTACTTTCGATGATACGTAGTCATCGCACATACTACTTAGCGTAGATTGAATGATTAGTAAGCCATGGAATTGCGCAGGGTAGAAGATGAAGTCAAGAGCCACTGCAAATCATGGCGAGATCTTTGTAGGCCGAGTGGAGGAGCTTGTAATGGCGATTCTATGCCTACACTGAAGGAACTGTTCTCAAAATTAAATGACGAAGATATCTTCCCACCGGAGCCAGAGGAGGAGCCAGAAGAAGTGGAAGATGATACACAAATGAAGGAGGGACGAGAAGATAGAAAAGGAAGAGAAGACGGATAAGGAAGAATGTCTAGATTCTGACAAGAACAGTACAGAAAATTCTGCCACTGCAAATAGCGTGCCTGTATCAAAACCAGCATTATCTGCATCTGAATCAATTGCTTTCTCTGATAGCATTTTTATTGGTTATATAGACCCAGAAGGAGAAGAAGAAGGCATGACTGATCATGAGATGACTCCGCAACAAATCCTCGAACGGCTGGAAAACATGAAAGCAAGTTTAACAGCACTTGCACCGAAAATTAATAAGTTTCTAAAGAGATTGGCAGAGAAGGATCCAATCACACGAAAGCCAAGATATGGTGAAAAGGCGATGATTAGAGTCAAGCACGCAGTTCGTGCATACAAGGCATTGGAAATTGGCATATCAGGTGCTTTCCAAGATCGAACAAAACCAGAGAGTACTGAGCAATCATCTCTTGTATCTAATCTTCAGAAACAAATTCAGATGCAGGAAGAACAAATGGAATGAACAACGCCAAGCAAAACAAACACAAGAACAAATTGAATTAGAACGTATCGCCAATGAGAAACTTTTGGCTGAGAAACGTGAAATGGAGCAACGTCTGCTAGAGGATCAACGAAAGCGAGAAGAAGAGCTGGAATTGTCACGGCGTGCCGAAGAAGCTCGACGAAGACGTATCGAGGAAGAACAACTTGCATTAGCAGCTGAGCGTGAGGCGGATGCAAATTTATTATCTTTGGTCCCGACAAAAGGCCGGAAGGTGTGCGTGAGCAAATAGAAAGGATGCGACAGGCCCTAAAAGAAGATAGAGCAGCGTTTGATGTTGCCCTCGGATCATTATATACTCTCTTCGACCAAATATCACGCAAGCCTGAAGAAGTGAACTTCCGCCGAGTTCGTAGGGACCATCCTAAATTCAATGAGGATATTGGTAGACATGTTGGAGGAAAAGAGGTTCTGATTGCTGCAGGATTTCGTTTGGAGACGTTGGATGGCATTAAATGTTTCTTCTCAAGAGAGCCTAACATTGAGCATGACATGAATGGCTGGAGTGATTGGTTCGATGGGTTGAAGAAGACTTTAGAAGTCATCGAGGAAGAAATGATCAAGTAAATGAAACGCAGAAACCTAACGAATACTATAGCACTATATCATTCCTACAAACTTATTTCATTGTGCAATTATTTCTCTTCTTTCTGAGCTGAAACGACACCGAATCTGCCTAGGATATGATACTCTACAACCGGGCCCTTCTTTACTTCACAACACACTCCACCTTCTTTCGTCAATCCCACATCGCCATCAGGCGAGTAACGAAGCAATTGTTTGTCTGGTTGTCTCACCATTGCAAAAGATAACCGTTGGTTAAGCTGGTCTAGATCTTGCTTCAACTTGAAAATATCACTGGATATTTTGATGCCGTCCAAGTTAAATGGATTCTTAATTTCATCCTTCTTCTTTTGCAGCTGCATGATTTCTCCTTCAATCTTTTTGATCTCATCTTTCACAGCATCTTTCATACCATCCTTCCCACCATTATTCATGAAGGGGAAGTACCCACAGCTACAATAGATTCTTCCCTTTGGTATGTAAACATCCGAACCAGCATGAGTTATCTCTTCATCAACCTCAATAAAGAATCGCAGCAGGTCAGTCCCCATTGGTCCATCTCCTCTAGTTACCTGCCATCCTCCATTTTTGACCTTGTATGAACGCTGACCTTCCGATAATGATGGACCCAATGTAATTTGATTAGATTCAACATTCAGTATCTTGGCATTTGTATATCCACCACGAAAGAAGTCATCCCGATCAAATAATTGTGATGGAGTAAAGTCAGCAGTGAAAGAGAGATTGAGACGCTGACCGCTCTTGCCCCAATCTTTTGGCATCCACGTGCCAGGTTCTCGTCCAATACTCAGAGATATTTTCCACGTCGTCTGATCTAGTAGGTTGGCTATTCCTTTTGTAGCCTTCTTGCTGGATGTTGTTGAGTCTGTAAATGTGATTGGCATGGGTGCTGGTAAGAGATCTTTGTCGTCTCCAGTTTGGGTTGTTGATAATGGTTTTGGTGGTTCAGTTTCCACCACTCCCAATTGTTCACTAAGAGCTTCAAGTCGACTTAACGCTTCTTTTCGAAGCTCTTCAATATCTATCCGCAGTTGTTCTGATTCTGCCTCTATCTCAGCAACACTCATTGTTCTAGAGGGAGGTGCCATATGCATGAGAACACGTGATGATGATGTTCTTTGTGTAGGTTGCTTTGTGTTTGAGAATGAATGCCCGCTTAGGAAGAGCTGTGATAACACAACGGTGCCGCCCAAGAAGGACAGCATGCTTCGGATAGGATTCATTTCGGCGTCTTCTTGCGGGTATGATGTATTGGTGAGTGTTTTGTTATGCTACTATTGCGACCCGATGTTATTGTACGGAGCCATCTGTTTTCATCGAGGTCGATGGATTTTGACTTTTCATCTTGTTGACGTGATCTATCCCTACTGCAAAGGACTCCCAGCATGAACATGCGGCACTCAAATGTCACATCAATCCAATTCAAAAATGTTGTCAATCTTGATTTGAATTGTAATGCTCAAATTGACAACACCAACTTGTCTTGCCGACTTGCATCCACGGTATTATTATTATTTGCTATCATGAAGAATTGCCATCTATCGGTGCTCTTGGCGGCCGCAGCCTCTATCGAATATACTCAGGCATGGGCTCCACCTTCCAGCCGATGTAACGTCCGCCAACAAATCGTCCATCATTACCGCCGACCTGGACCGAGCAGAGGGAATTGGGAGGATGATACAAAGTCGAGCCGCAACGACAACAGTGTCACAGACTACGTCCCACCGTGGAGGGAACCTGAGGCAATGATGAACAATACACCAGAGGAATTTAAGCAGCGAGGGTCAACTCCGTTTGATCCATTTGCACCGTCATCAACAGATGATTTTCGTAAGCCCTATGGGTCGACACCTGCAAGTATGCCGCCTCCTCCTCCACCACCACCGGTGGTACGAAATGACAACACAGTTCGAATGCCTTTCCAAAATGTGTCCAATGATGACTTTAGAAGGCCGCATGGCAGTATGCCCAGCGGCATCAATATGAATATGCCGCCTCCTCCACGGCCAACACCACCACCACCTCCTCCTCAGCCAGTTGTAAGAAATGACAACACAGTTCGAATGCCTTTCCAATCTGTATCCAATGATGAATTTAGAAGGCCGCACGGAATGCCCAGCGGTGTCAATGTGACGCCTCCTCCACGGCATACCGTCGTCAAACAACCATTCCAAACATCATCCACTGACGATTTCAGGAGGTCACAAGATACCGCGTCAGGTGTCGGTGCACCACAGCAAACAATCTATCAGAAACCAGCTTCAAAGCTTCAAAATCCTCCAGAGGATGGAGTCATTGATGCTTCTTGGGTCAAGCCTTCGGCCATGCCTGCTTCGGTGAAACGATTCTTTGATCAGCAGGCGGCCATGGCCAAGGCTTCTGTCACCTCACTCTCTGATGCGGCAATTGATGCACAAATACGTCCTACTGATTCGTATGATACTACTCCATCCTTTACGCCAGCCGTACCATCTGCTCAAGTAACAGCATCATCATATGTACAAACATCATCTCCTCCGTTGCCAACATATGCTGAAAACGCACCGTCTCAAGCAACTCCTCCGATCAATGTTGCTGAACATGAATTACAACAATGGGATCAGAAAATGACGACGGCACAAGCCAATTCAAAAAAGATTTTGCTTCGAGGAATGTCGCTTAGAGATCCTCCTGGGGATAGTAAGGAACACCCTGAGTTACTAGCTCGAGCTATGGTGATTATGTTTTCAACTCTGGCTACGCGACACTTGCATTTAGTCAATGGAATTTCGCCTGTGTTGGCATCATCAGCTATTACATTGTTGACATCGACATGCATCGATCGAAGGCTTGGGCAAGCAGCATTATGTGGTTCCCTAGCTGGAATGAGTGGAATGCATTTGGTACCAAACCTTTCCATGACTGCCCTGCTTGGCGTGGCGACAACAGCAAGCTATGAACTTTTGATCAGTATCAACAATCTCTTTTCAGGTATAGGTGGTAGAATAGGTGCTTCTGCATTTCTTGCAACAAGTGTTATGGCCAAGTATCAAGGTATTAGATTTGTTGGCAGAAAGATGCGTCGTGGACTGTGGAGTAGTGCTGGACTTTCAAGCATAGCTTCTACAATGGTAATTTATCATGCCATCGGGGCGGCACTTACAATCTTCTTACGTCAGTCAAGTGATGTTGATGGAGCTGCAGATCCAATTCGTGGCAGCTCAGTGGTAGGTCTCATTGGATCGGTATGTCTCCAGAATCCCATGGCCATATTGGCGTTGTACGGAGGTACCTTCGTGGGAATGAGTCTTCCGTCTCGATTGACTAATGGAAATGCACCTGGAAAAAGACGGCAAGGAAAGCCGCAGTCGGCATTGTCATTGGTTGCATCTTTTTCGGCAGCTGGTGCAATGGCGGGTTTAGTTCATGCATTCACAATTCATTCAGGTTATTTCAAGGGAGGATGGGGTGGAAAAATTGGATTGTGTGCATTCGCTGGTACTTGGGCGTTCCGGGGGGCTAGTAGCATGGCAGAGGCCGTGAGCCAAAGACAAAGGTGATGTTCGAGGAGAACAAGTCGGCTGCTAATATTCATGAGTCAAAGACAAAAGTGATATTTCGTACATCAAGTGCAGTATAGATAAAATTGTACATTACTTCTTGTTCAGATTACGTTCTACTTCGGCAATTCACGAATTGTACAGATGATTGTGTTTTTCAAACCCTGGTGGTGGCTGCCCCGTCTCGCACCATGCTGTGTAAGTTACTTCTTTCAAACTCACGTTCAGTCCAACGATTTTCAAGTACTCATCTAGTGAGCGGCTGTGTCCCATTGAGTATTGTTCCACCGCTGTGAGTAAGGTTTTAGGTTTTATCATGTCTCTTGCAGATTCTGGATAGCCTAGCTGCTGTTTAATTCGGTTCAACACCAACATTTGCAGCGGGTTGTGAACCTACTCATTGGCATCGAAACAATGATATACATCAAGTGAGATAAGAGGAAGTGAAACGTATGCAACGCACAATGATTTTACAGCAATAAACAGTATACTCACACCATTTGTAAACGCCATGTGGATAGCTTCCCAAAACTTGGGTTGTTGATTCCTTTCGTAACGATGTCCTACAAGCGAAATCGTTGGACTAAATATTTCATAGCCAGATGTCCACAGTCGAGCTGATAGTAATATCTCTTCTCCCAAGAATAGGTATGGTAGGAATGGATCAAATGGTACATCACGAAGCATGTCCGAATGAGCTATGAGATACCCTGCTGCCACGAACGGAGCAAAACGAGGCGTGTCTAGTTTGACTCTGTCGTAGTTGTAACTTCCCTCCAACCTGACAATCTGACCTTCAATGTCACTTGTCGCGAAGACTGCTCCACAAAGACGAGGTGCTGCAACCGCAATTTTCTCTTGCAGATTCGATGTGTGGGGAGGAGGCAGATTTGATATTACTGGTTTCTCTGAAGGTGCTTTCTCTAGCATTTGGATAGACAAGGCATCCCAATTTTGTAAGAAGCTCATATGAGAGTCAATCTGCATGTACCATTGCTCTCCCATCCACAACTTTGATGCGAAGTATCGCGCCATGTAGGGACCAAGTGATTCCGCCTCCTTCATTCGTAACAATCGTATTTGACCATTATTGCAATATTTCTTCCCCATTGATGAGCTACAAAATAGATTGTAGCAATCTGGATCCGGGCCCACGTTGCTACCACGTCGACACTTCTCCTCCTCGCAGTTTTGTTGTACCAATCCAATGAACAAGTTATCTGGATTCTTCGCTTTGTTGAATGCATCCTTGAGTGTTTCTACACAGAACTCATCTCTAAAACTAACAACGCTCAAGTAAATACTTCCATCTTGTCTACGAGGAGGCATCCGACGCAAATATTCTTGATCCCAAGGGTATAGATGCTTTGCCACCAAGTCATGATACGCTGACCAAATCCCGTGGAATGTTGCATGCTTATTTTTCACGTTAGAGGCAGTCAATTTCTTTACAAATGAGTTCAAGAATGCCAATATTTCATTCAAGGTCATTGGCGCCGACTTTACATTACGTGACAACGCCCCAGCCCCGATGTGCGCACTGCTTCCAATGCCTGAACCTTGTTTGTTGACGTTTTGGTGAATAGCCTCCTCCACAGTCTTTGAGCCATCCTTGACCTCCTGGAGATGATCACCAACTATTTGCGACTGTGCCAAGAGGCTCTGCACTCTCACTGGTAATTTCCGAGTTCGTTCTCGTGGATCAACTATGCGACGATGAGGTGACAACTGTTCGGGCACTTTGGCACCGTTGTGATGAGTGTAATTGGGGGCCGGAGTTATAAGAAATAAAATACATGAAATGAGAATGAGGCAGCCGATGCCGCGTAGGAAGCTGCCATTGGATGAAGGAGACGATGAGGGTGCAGCAGCATCATCATCATCTCGTTGCCCTACCGAGAGGTAACTGGTGCCCCGATGAAACATCTTCGGTCTTTGGCAGCGCTTTGCATGCCTATCTCCTCAAAGTATTATCGTCTTCAATCGAATCGGTTGCGTTGAATTGATTTCGATTTTATTTTGAGCAATGAGCAGCTTCTCTTTTCTCCATGTCGCATGTCGCAGTCGCTCAAAATAATAACCACAAACGACCATCCCATCGACGCAATAGACGTCTCTCCCAAACAATTATCTACCGAAAGAATACAGAGTCACTATGGTGTTCTACGAGTGCCTCATGACCGCTAAAAATACGGCTCGTAAGTGTTGGATGAGCGCGAAATATCTCTCTCGACATGTGTTCATTTGATGGCTGTGGTCGGCATCGACGTAGACTCTTCTACAATTGTCCTCCTTTAAACGACGAGCATCCATTACTTTAATTACTGCGGACTCACAAATTCTTGTTATCATTCTTCCTATCGCTCCGTCTCTCTCTCATTCTCGATAATCGCATCTACTTTCAGACTACAATAATCTTACAGCTCTTATGAAAGACATCTCATTAAAAATAGTAAACAACGGTGGCATAGTACGCTCCATACAAAATCATGGCGTACGTCAACTACCACATCGATTCAGAGCCAAATACGCAGATCGAGAGGGTAATCGTTATTACGAGAAGGGGCGGTTCATATCAGTGTTTTATGATGCCAGTCCAGGAATTATGAGGCAAGTGGAGGGGATATTGAATCTGGATGAACAGATTTTGAGGAATACTCATTTGAAGGGGAGGAATAAATTTATGGATGTGAATAATGTGAGAGAGACCAAGAATCCTTACATTCAAGAGATTCTGCAAGAGGATGAAAGGTCAGGGGCCAATTAGATAGGGAACAAAACTGAAGTGAATCTGTAAAGAAATGGCTAAAAACTAACAAGAGGGTTATAATCTGAAAACAATATAGACCACCAATCTTCATTACGATGAATACAAAGCAGAAAGGGGACAGGAGTGTAGTAGCAGTGCGTTTCTATTTCCATCTAACATTATTTTTTACATAAAAGCGCAGGCTGTTCTGGAGGGACTTCGATATCACTTAACCTGCTGACACGGCATCTCACCACAAGGCATCAACGTTTTGTTACAATTTCCCCTATTTCTTCTAGATATGATGCCCCCTCAAGGTGCGACGGGTTGGTGGCCGAGTACCATCTCTTCTGGGTGCAGCAGGTAAGCACTGTGGACGGAAGTCTCCTACCTCTTCCCAAATTAGCTCTTGCAAACGGATACGATGCAACTTCTCGTCCTCAAAGCTGTAGTCGAATGGAGCCTCGCATACTGGCTCATCTTCTTCAGTGTGAAGTTGCGCCATGAAGGGATGCTTTAAGGCTTCCTCGACTGTGATTCGTTTGCTGGGGTGGATCTGTAGCATCTGACGAAGTAAGTCTATGCATTCCGGTGGTGCATTTGGGAATTGCTTGCTGAGCGGAACTACTTTGTTATTGGGTAGCTTACGCATGAAACGGCGTGCCTTTTCGGAAGTTACAAAGTCAAGGTCTTTGTCGGGGAGCTTTCCAAGCTTGGATGTGATGAGATTCAGCTGTAAATGTGCGAGACAGGATAAGAAACATGTGTGGGTTAGATTTGTAATGAAGTGATGGTTACATAGTCAAGAAAATAACAGGGAGAGACTTACCTGATCAATGTAGTCATCCCCAGGGAAATACGGCTTCCGAGCGAGGAGCTCAGCCAATATGCAGCCAGTACTCCACACATCTACTGGCTTGTCATACTCATGACAAGCCAACATAATCTCTGGAGCACGGTACCACCTAGTAACAACATACTCTGTCAACAAGGGACGCTTTGATTGATCTTTCATTTGACTGTCATCCAACACACCTCTCGCCAAGCCAAAGTCACATATCTTCAGATCACAGTTGGAGTTCACCAAGAGATTAGATGGTTTCAAATCGCGGTGCAAGACATTTGCCGAATGGATGTACTTGAGCGCTCTCAAAATTTGATACGTAAAGTACTTGACGTGATCAATGCTCAAGCTTTGCTTGGAGTAGATGATTCTGTACAAGTCCGTCTCCATCAACTCACTGACAATGTACACATCATGGAAATCATCCACATACCGCGTCATGGGCGGCATCATATCGACAATACCTACAATGTTGTCATGTTTGAGATGCTTGAGTAGCTTGATCTCACGTAGGATACGCTTGGCATCAATTTCATCTTGGAATGCCTTTGGTACCATTTTGATCGCGACACGGGAGTTGAGGTGAGTGTCCTGAGCAGAGATGACGACTCCGTAGGCTCCTGAACCGACGACACGGGTGAAGTTGTACCTTGAGTCTACTGTGAATGTGTTATCGCCTGCCCTGAAGGTATGAGCACTGTAGGGAATGGCATTCCTCGTACGTCCTGACATGATCTCCATTCCGTACTCGGAAGCGAGGGAGCCATCGTCCATAGCGTCCATAGACATGGACATTGACTTTGTGTAGGAAGTCAGCTGACCAGTGGTGGCTGTGTGGAGACTGCGTTCGTCATGGGAGCCATGGGAGCGAGTGCGGTTCTTAGCGAGATCATATTTGCTTGTGCTACGAAGAGATGACTGATCGTTGCGAGATTCAGGCCGATATGGTTGTTGTTGACGGGTTTTAGAAGCAGAGTGAGTGTGCTTCGATGGCATATTGGAGGAGGATCTGCTGTAATAGGACGACATCTTGCCGGTGGCTATGTGAGACGATGATGATATTAACTGCTGATAGCTTGGGCGCCACTGTAAATAGAACTGGGCTGCCGATGAATACTATGACACCACTCTTGCTTTGTTTGGTTGTTCACAAGGCGGTGGAAGGAAGTGTTGTGCTGTCAAAGACAGTGTGAAACGGAATCGGCGAGGCGAATCTGAGAGAGGAAAGGTGGTAGGAAGTTTTGAAGTGATTTTCTTCGTCTTCGTTAAGTACCGTCATAAAAATTGAAGAAGCTCTCGCATTCTTCGCTTTTTGTGGCTTCCGTTTCGCTCGGTTTCTTTTTGCTTCCTCCCCAAAGCAACTCATCATCACTGTGTTGTGGGCTCACATGGACTTCATCTCTCGTAAACAATATTTTTTCCACTATCCCCCTTTTGGGGGCTATGAAGACGTTTTTACATGCTTTAGTGATACTCGAGGGCTTGCCCCCTTGTATGAGCGCACTTGGCCCCCTCAACTCATCCATCAAAAACCCGAAAATGAGCCAAATCATCATGTCACCATGGCGGCTTATCTCCTACGCCATATATCAATACCTAAATGAATAATTAAAGTTAATCCTTCAGCACATCTCGTCTATAGTATCATATAAAACGTTTGTGCCCAGATTTGCGATGATAAATGACGACTACATTGAGAAATTAATGCAGGCAGCGACGCGACGGATTTCGCAATTTGTTCAGCTCTTCGGCCTCGTAACGAGAAGTAACATCATCTCCGTTGCAATATGCAGCCCCCAGACAAGCCTCCGCCATTCTTATATATATGATACGCGACTTTCACCCAACAAATGTATGATAGTACCCACCCCCTTCCATTATACACTGCTGAATTTTGAACACGTCCGACACGAGCACATAATAACGTTTTTCATGGAATAAACGTTCTATTTGGGACTTTCACCGGCATAACTTACTCTGTTCAACCATCATTATTATAGTGGTGGATGGGGGAACCAAATTGCCGATAAAATACAGAGGATGGAGCCCTTGGCAGCAGCTACATGTCGGACGCTCCATCGACATTTCGTAGACGCCAAATATTGCACATAAGAACAGGTTTGAGCGCTTTTGAACGGGATGAAAGACTCTCTGATGGTTTATAGTGGATGGGTGTGCGATAAAGTACGGTTGTGGGCATTAATACCGACTATAATTGGGTGATATTGCCTTAAATGATGAGTTGACCTTGCTCGGAATTGTCGGTGGTAGCTACAAACGGTGATGATAATGGGCAAGGTAGACATCATGCCCACGTGCGAAAAATTAACCGCTGCTTTAATAGGTTGTTATTAGCAAATTCGTAAGTTTTCGCACGTAGCCACTGAATATTGCAATTGTTATTCATGCAGGTCAATGTTTGTTTTCCTCAGTGAAAGTGGAATTGAAAAAATATCTCCATGGTTTGAGATGGTTTGGCTTCTTATCCTACGTACGGTAGCGTAAGTAGGTACGTAGAAATTACGTATTATTTTTAACACGGGAAAACCGGATCTGAAATCAATGTGGGCTGTTAGCTGTTAGCTTGATGTTGGTACTTGGTACAATAAGTAGAAGCTCGCAGAAGTATATAATATATAGACACAACAATAAGGATGACATACTGGGTCTATCATGAACGTCAAGAAGCCATGCTCTGCGGGCAGCATGCACTCAACAATCTCGTTCAAGCCAATGCCTTCACGCCAGTCTCCCTCGCCGAAATTGCCGGCCAACTAGATCAGATGGAGCTAAACTACATGGCAAACAACAATGAGGGCGGCGTCTCTTCAAAAGATTATCTGAAGCGGTTAGCAGAGGGGTCGGGCAATGTCGATGAAAGTGGAAACTTTTCCATTGAGGTATTACGGTCTGCATTGTTGTCTAGATACAATATTGAATTGCCCAACATTCGGCAACAGGGTTTATCCAAAGTAGAGGTAACAACCATGGACGGCTTCATTTGCAATCGATCAGCTCATTGGTTTGCAATTCGTAAAATCAATGATCGATACTGGAATTTGAATTCTACGCTTGAGAGGCCGGAGGTGATTTCACACTTTAGATTAGCGGCTGAGGTGGAGGCTCTTCAGAATAGTGGATATTCAGTATTTTGCGTAGTTGATTCTCTCCCTCCACCTTGCACCAATGAAGCCATGATGGATCAGGGATTGGTGAGTTATGAATTCTGTGTACATATTTATTGTTGGTCAGAACATGTGTAGCTGACTTTCCTGTTTAACTCCATAGCCAAAATATTGGTGGAAAGAAGAGGATTTGCTAAAAGGAAAGACAAACGCCATGACTCGTGCCGATGACCCATGGAAAGATGTTGGTAGTGGAAGACGGCTCGATGGAGGAAAAAAGAGCAGCGTAGGTGCTGGACAACAAAGCAAGCCGATCAGTGAAATGTCGGAGGAGGAAATGCTCCAAATGGCAATGGAGGCTAGCTTGGAACAGGCACCACAGAATAATGCAGTTTCTTATCCACTGACGGATGAACCTGCTGTTGGGGTCAAAATACAATTTCGCATGCCGGACGGGACTCGGGCGGTTCGAAAGTTTTTGGAATCGGATGTTGTAGGAACTATCTATTCCTATGTTAGTAGCAAATCAGATGATCGAAATGTGGAACTGCGTGCAGGCTTTCCTCCGAAGGATATCGCATCAAAAAAGGACGAGACAATTGCTGAGGCAAAGTTGGCAGGCGAAATGATACATGGACGTTATGCATAAATGATTCAACAGAAAATTTCCTTGGAACACTTAGTTATTTTCACTGAATTCAATCAAAATTTATTTCTTCTTCCACGTCAAATACAAGTTCATCTTCTGTTTCGGACGACACGGTCGGCTGATTCTCATCCACCTTCACATTACTGAATGATTTTCCGGGCGGTGCATCTTTCATCAACCAACCTAATTTCTCCGACACTGGTGATGTTGCTTCTGGACTGTTCGTATCGGCTTTTCCGGCTTTTGGCGTCATCCAATCGGGCGTCGTGGTTTTCTTCAAAGAGAATGAAGAAAACGGATTCGAAGTCTTCTTGTCAAGAGAGCCCTCAGTATCTGCAGCATTACCGGTGGCATTCGTGGCAGATGACTTCATCTTGTTCGCAAAGCTTGAAAAAGAAGTCGACATGCTGGATGTGGTGGCTTTCTGTGAATCGTCTGCAGCTTTGCTTTCAGTTGCTGTTGCAGGAGCTTTCATTTTTGCAGCAAAGCTTGAGAACGATGCCGATATTTTTGATGGCCCTTCTTCTTTCGTGGAGGAGACCGTGGTCTCTGCGGCGGAGGCTTTCTCTGGATCGTCTATGACTTTGCTTCCAGTTGCTGCTGCAGAAGTTTTCATTTTTGCAGCAAAGCTTGAGAACGACGCTGATATTTTTGAAGGTCCTTCTTCTTTCAAAGTGGGGACCGAGGTCTCGACGGCGGAGGCTTTCTCTGGTCCATCTACAGCCTTACTTCCAGTTGCTGCAGCGGAAGTTTTCACTTTCGCAGCAAAGCTTGAGAACGAAGCTGATATTTTTGAAGGTCCTTCTTCTTTCGAAGAGGCAGGAGTGGTCTGGTCGGTGGATGCTTTCTCTGAGTCGCCTGCACTTCCAGTTGCTGTTACAGGAGTTTTCATTCTCGCAGCAAAGTTTGAGAACGATGCCGATATTTTTGATGGTCCGTCTTCTTTCGCGGAGGCAGGAGTGGCCTCAGCGGCGGGGGCTTTCTCTGAATTATCTGCAGCTTTACTTTCGTCTGCAGAGTTACTTCCAGTTGCTGCTGCAGAAGTTTTCATTTTTGCAGCAAAGCTTGAGAAAGATGCCGATATTTTTGATGGTCCTTCTTCTTTCGCGGAGGCAGGCGCGGCTTCGGCAGGCTTTCCTTTGCTGTCTGCTGCTTTGATACGATTTGCAAAACTAGACAAAGAATTTTTCGCCTGGTCGAGCTGAATTTTTGGTAGCTTACTTTCACCTGCTTCAACCTCCTTCGAGGAACTAGTGTGAGGGGCTTTTTCTCCCTCATCCTTAGCATTATGCTGCATTCGTTGAGCGAACGATGAGAGTGTAGTTGAGAAGCTTGGCTGAGTCTTGGAGGCAACCTTATCTGTTGTCTCTTGACTCTCTCCTTGCTGTTCAGTATCAACAGGTGTAGCAGCTGATTTCTCGGCGTTAGCTTCGCCAAGATCTCTGTCAGATGATGTGTCTGATTTGAGCGAAGGTAATCGGAAATTCATTTTCTCGGTCAAAGTTGACATGTCTTTTTTGTCTTCATTCGTTGTGGCACTTTTTTGTTTATTACTTCCTTCTTCAACAGGAGCTAACTTCTTCGACATGAACAGCGGCGGCGTTCTACCAAAAGAAACAGAAGGCATTTGTTTTGTCAAACCGCTGACGGACTGTTTTACTTTGACGACATTTTCTGGGTTAGAAAGACCTGCTGCTGAGCTATTAATCCGCATTTCAGCCATGGTCAGCCGTGTCATGGAGTTGTCAATAATTCTTTGAACAGCTCTCGCGGTCTTCTCGCGATTAGATGCGGACTTGAATCGCTCTTGCTCTTGGCGTGTAGTTTCCAATTGAGCGAATAAGGATGAATCAGGATCATAATCGACGAGAACGTCTGTTGGAGACAAACCTGACGGTCCACTTCTTGAGAGGAATGCATGAGCTGCAGCAAAGCCGCCTCTCAGCAGAGAAACAAATGGGAAGCCTTTCTTAAGGAAGAAGAGTGCGCAACTACTCGTTCTTGAAATATCATCCTCAAGTAGTTTCTGCTCTTCTTTCGAAAGAGGATGGTTATAAAGAACAGGGAAACTTGCGAAGCCTTCTCCCATAACGCAAATGTGCACAGCTCCTCGCGAAGACTCAAACATATCAATGAGACGTTGAAGCTCTTCTGGGTCTTGCAGTTTCTCTGGACTCATATTGATTGCCTTGGGAAAGCGGCCCTGCTCTCTGGCAATCGATTCTGGCCGGCAATCAATGAGATAAAAATTGAGGGTATCATCAGCATTCGGCAATCGAGTGTTCCTGTCACCAGCAACTTGTTTCTTGGAGCATATATGCGGTATGACTTCAGTTGGTGATACCTCAAGAGCGACTGAGACATGAGATTTGAGATTCGTATCATCCCTCACGTTCTTCTTCTTCCGCTCTTTGACTGACGCCGCAACATGTTTCTTGGTTTCGTTAATACTTTGGTTTACAGACATGAAGAAGTTTTTTGTTTGGTTGGATACCTGATTGATTGGCACTCCTTCGGGAAGGAATCCTGAGCCATACTAAAATTCAGGAATGAGGGTCGCAAGCTATGATGTTAGCAAGTGCATCAATAGTATAAACTGTCGGAAATCAAAATGGCTTACCTTCTTCTTCAGCTTTTCGTTCAGCACTCCGATTCTTCCATCAAAAAGTTTTAGGATCTGATCAACTGTGTCTATCTTTTCAGGGTTGTGCTTTCTATAGTAGGCAGTAAGGCGAGCTTTGATCTCGGCCTTCTTTTCCTCGGCGTCTCTCTCATCACGTTCTTTCTTCAGTGCTGCCTCATGTGCATCAGCCTGGGCTTGCAATTCTTTTTCCATTTGGATTTCACGCAGTTTGATAGCATTGGCAACAGCTCTATCGTCAGCTGAGCGCAGCAACTCAATCACAGATGATGGTGTGCATTCAATGAGGGACTTCGACATTGAAAGCCACTCTGGTATCATGCGGTCGCCACTACCACCTGATGATCCAACGAAAGAGTCGACTGGGGTCTCGTTGAAATGAAATAATTCCTCCAACTCTTTCCTCAGCTCTTCACCCGTCAGCATAAGTAACACATCTGAGCGTTTCTCGAGAACTGAAATGGCCAGAAAGAACTTCCAAGCAGAGTCACCTGTCGTCAAAATATGATCCCATAATGGCAACAGGTTGGCATGGTCCAAGCATGCATCGTCGCATTCTCCAGCAAAATTGGTTACGAACCAAGATTGTGGAATTAACCCATTGTTTTCTTCTTTTTTGGACTTATCATTTTCCATCACGCTTTCAGCTCCATCTTCTTTTGTTTCATGATCGTTGCTTGTGGTATCTTTCTCGTCGGGTGCCTCTTCTTCAACAACATTCACCTCTTGCTTTTTGGGCCAATACCAATCTTGACAGTTTCGATCCAAATGCATCATCAGTAGCGGCAAATGATAACAAGCCAGCAAATAAAAATCAGCGTGCAAGGCTTTTGCCGCCAAGAAGCGCTCCTCAGTTGACAATCGCATTAGAGGCATAGCTTTTGGTTCAATTTGAGATAGAACAACACTGGCAACACCAAGCGGCATTCCAGTTTGAAGGATGGCATGCGCGACAGGTGGCAGGAGGGTATCAGTTTTGGCTGATGAGCCCTTGCCCTGACTGTGAAAATTCAATACTGAAAGTAATTGTTCTTTTGTTGCCTGATACAGGTCATTGGTGTTGTCAATTGAAGAGGCTTTCGAGAGGAGTGCATCAAACATGGACTTGCTCTCTCCATCAGAATCAACTGCAACATTGCTATTATATTGCCATTCACGAAAGGAATCCGCCAAGCTGCTGTTATCTACATCTTCCAATGCCTTTCCACAAATTACCTTCGTCCATAGATATGCCCTATCTTCAGACGATACACTACGAATTCCATCTGTGCCAATCTCACGGCTAAACAACAGCCGAACATCTTCAATTGTTGATGCATTTGAACGTATTGCTTCGGATAGAGAAGAAAAGACTGGCTTCTTTTCGACAGCAACTTCGTTCCCTGCTGCATTTCCTTCAGGTGTTTCGTTATCGTCTGTAATCTCTGCACTATCTTCCTCCGCATCATCATTCCATTGTTGATATGATAACTCATCTTCAACGGACGGTATGACTTGTAGCAGTGCTTCATCTACTGCATTGGTGTCGTTGGTCTCGTTCGGTTTGGTTGATGCTTCACTAGTGTTTGCCGCATCTGCCACTTCAGCAGTTTTAGTGTTTCCCTCGACTTCATCTACTGATTCCATTACAAAATCATTTGCTGCATCCTCTAGGGCAGTGTTATCATCAATGTCTTTGGCCACTGATTCTGCTGGGGAGGCAGCATTATCATCAATGACTTTGGCCTCTGATTCTGTCGGCGGCGCATCAGCTTGCTGTTTGGGTCGTATTGTTGCTACTGCAGGTGCTGGTTTAACTTCGGTCGGTTTAACTTGTTTTGGTTCAATTTGATTTTGCTGCGGCGGCGGCTGCTTTTGCTGTGGTTTCTGAGGCGGTGGGATTTGCTTGACCTGTGCCACCTCCTTCTTAGGAACAGCTTTTTCATTAGATTGGACCGGCTTTGGTACTGGCTTAGCTGCAGTAGGAGCAGTTGGTGTTGGTTTGGTATCATCAATTCCCACCTCAGAGAGCATTTGATCAAAGTCAAAGTCATCCTCGTCATCATTTTTTGCACCACCAACATCATCTTTGTCATTGCTACTCGGAATTTCATTTCCAGCATTTTTGGATGGTTCTTTCTTTCCTGCATCATCGTCCAACCAATCTAAAAAATCTTGTGTGCCCTCATCGTGAACCTGAAAGTCATCAAGTGCATCCGAACCCAAAAATGACGTTTCTGGATCCTCTTGTTGTTTCGTCGCTTCTGCACCAAATGATGATGTTGCAGCGGACTCCCGAGGAGGAGGGGTGCCAAATAAATCATCAAAGTCACTAGTTGACCCTGGTGTCGAGGGCATCATTGCACTGTTGGACGTAGTGCGAGCATTGTCTCCAGTAGCAGAGTCATCACTACTGTTATTATTTATCATGTCAAATTCGGAGCTTGTAGAGGGAGATGCTTTCTCAGTGGGCTGAGGCGACGCCGCCGCGAAGCTGAAGAGCTCCTCGAAGTCTTCGTCGTCTTCCATGTTGCTTTGGTCGTCACTTTAGTCTTTGAATGAGTTTAAAAGTGGATCAACAGGGCCGTTGTAGCATAAAATGAACAACATGATCTTGATCAAAATCAAAGCGCGTGCAAAGCAACTCCCGGTCCGATTCGTGATCGTAGTTTCAGTTAGCTGTGAGTCCCCATTGTGGTGCAAACTTGAACACGCATCTTCCTCTTCGCTTCCCCGAACGTAAAACCACCAATCACAAGCGCCTCATCACCACGCACCACCATCTTGCAGTCTTGCTCGCCTAAAGAACCACTTGACTGCATGCTCGACACCTGCTTGATTTGCTTGAAGTCCTGAACGGAACGCAGAATTGCTACATCTATCTCACAAATACAACGATGGAAATGGTGTCTTCTTCTCCACGAACCTCCACCTCCTCGAGGAGAGGGAGAAGCTTCTGCCTACGCAGTATGCTCATGGTAGCTTTCCACGTAGCAGCATCATCTGCGTTCTCCACTCCCATCTTTCAGGAGACGGCGACCTTGCAACGAACTGCTCCATCTAAAACTGTTGGTGTAGAGATTGAGCTTCCTGATTTCGATGAGATGTTCAGGCGCATTCAAGCAGTGTCGCCGCTGGCTAGGCTGGCAGTGCAAGGGGGTGGGTCTGGAGAGGGAGGTGGCTTTGGAGCTGTCGATGATACCAGTGAGTACTTTTACTATACCTCATTATACATTTATGTACACAAATCTATTTCAAAATATGAACTTGCACTCATGTCATATGTTTCAACTGGTCTGTTGTTTCTTGCAACTATCTATAGTTCTTCCAGAGGGACAAAAGTGGAAGAACCTACAAAAGAGCAAGGGAAAGCTTGTTTCTCAAATTGATAGAATTGACAACTTCCAAAATCTAGGACCTCCTCTCCTACGTTGGCGAGCATCAATGAAGGGTCCTTGCCATGGAATGGCGTTTGCAGATTTCATTATGAATACAGATAAGAGACAAATGTGGGATCCACAGATTGAAAGCGTATGTGAACTTTATCCAATTTTTGATCTTGATGCGGCTAATATCGCCATGGGGTTTGGCAAATTCGGTGACTGCAAAAAGCTTGGTGTGGGATACACCAAAACCAAAGCCCACCCTATCGGTATTTCACCTCGGGAACAGCTTACACTTTGCGGTATCCAAGAAATGCATGATGGATCAGCTTTGATTTGGGGCACAGAGCTTGAGGATTGGCACGACCACCTCATGCCAGCTGGAGAACGCCAGACACGGGCACGATCACATTTGTTTTCGATTGCTCTTGTGCCAACTGGGGAAGATTCTTTCGATGCAGAGTACAGTTTGCAGCTTGACTTCGGCGGCAACCTTCCTCATTGGATGACTGCCCCACTAGTTCTTGACTCTGTCAAGAGTATGTTCGGCGTTGCTCAGCCATTCTTTGAGACTGATGGGTCTGAAGAAGTGCAAAAAAGGATTATGGAAGAAAAGATCCAGGGAGAAAAGTTTGTGGATCGTAACAGCATTTTGTTCACGCCTTAACAAAACTTAAAGGTTTTTGGTTGAAGAGATTTTGATCGTAAAGTTGTATTTTACTGATCAACTTTGTCGCCTTGCTGATAATACTATACTTGTAGGATTATGTTATCATTCTAGTCTTTCTTATCACTGTAATAGTTTGAACTTAGAGGGATGGGGAGTGGAAACACGACACATGTTGTGGTAAGTATTGTAGGCTCGATCTCAACTTCAGCTGGCGTCTTCTCCTCCTTTTGAGAGGAGGAAGTCTTAGAGTATTTTGATTGCACGAACCTCCTCCTATGAGTCGAGTCAATAATCCGGTCAATGGTTTTCTCTCTTCTCCGCAATCCTCTCCCATGCTAGACAAGATGGGTGTCCTTCTCCTGCTTTACCTCTTACTGAGTTCCAATCATACTAATTCCTACAGTGCTCTACGCAAATATTCATCTCCCATCCCCACCCCGACATCAAACAACAACATCGTGTAGGTGAGAACCATGGCGGCGTCTTTTAGCGGCAGCATCAGGGCAGATATTACATTTAAATCAACGACATAGTCGTCTGATGAAACTGGAAGAGCACCTGTAACAGTTGCTATCCTTGTCGTCAGGTGTTAGTGCGTCGATGGCTCGCTTGGGTGATATTCACCTCTGATACAATTTATTATATCAGTGGCCGATTCGTTTCTGTTATCACTTGCTAACTCAACTTTTATTCCTTTCCTTTCCACCACTATTATTGGTTGCTTTGGCTCAATCATTACAATCTGAATAATACGCTATCTGAACTTTTAGTCAATCAATTTACGTGAAAAAATGAAGTACTCCACAACAGTTTCATCCTCAAGGCGTAAGTGCCGTAAGGCTCACTTCACAGCCCATTCTGAGGCCCGCCGAACCATCATGTCTGCTAACCTCTCCAAGGAGCTTCAGGCACGTCACGGTGTTCGTTCCATGCCCATCCGTAAAGATGATGAGGTTCTTATCACACGAGGCATGTACAAGACCCGTGAGGGAAAGGTCACAGCATGCTTCCGTAAGAAGTTTGCCGTGCATGTTGAGAGAATCACACGTGAGAAGGCTAATGGTGCTACAGTAAATGTTGGAATCCCAGCAAGCAGTTTGACTATTACCAAATTGAAGATGGACAAGGATAGGAAAGCAGCTCTTGAGAGAAAGAACCGTAACAAGGGAAGTGATGTTGCCATGACCAATGTCGACTAAGCATCCAGTTGGGCGTCATAAATAATTAGAAAAATGTACACCAGTATTTGCATCTTGCTTATTCGACCATTTGTTATCTTTACCGCTGAAATTGAGTTGAAGAGTGGGGATATGCTTGAATGATTGGCCACAATGGCTGCTACTCCGCCAGGACGCATTCACTTTTTGTTTGCTTAGCTTACGCTCCATCCCTTTCATTTCAATTGAAAGCCTACATCTTACCGTTGTCACAAAAGATTGGTTGGCGTGGGTTCTATTGTTTGACTGTGCATATCATGAGATAGTTAAGCTGGCTATGAGTATTCCTCTAACAGTCGTGTCGATTGTGCCGTTGCATATTTCCAATTTCCCAAGCTGTGCAACTTACCCTGCCTTGCAAGCTGAAGCTACACAGATGAAATAAGTAGTCAAAGCAGTGAATACAGATGTTGGCATGCGCTTTTGGTTGTACTTAGCAAACCAGCTGCCTCCTGTATCATGCAGCTGTCTAAGATCTAGAATCTGGACAGAGGTAAGCAACTCAAAACAGCGATACTTCTGTTGTGCAAAATATGCATACGAGTGGCAATTGAAGTAGAAAGTGATCTCATATTTTGTTCTATTGACATACTTATAGCTATGAAATCTAGACCCAATATCTTTTCGAAGCTTCCCCAACATGACGTAGATATTACGTCAAGATTGAGTGAAGTCGTATTGTTGTCTACCATGTCGTGGCAATCTTTGATAGAAAAAAGATTTACCACATTATCATTAGTAGGTAGGATCGCAACAGCCACTATTGGGATTGTTATTTGCAGACAAATAGGTGGCTGCCTCAGGAGTGCAGGGTTGATGGGGGCGGTGGGGTAGTTTTAAGTGTTGTAGTAAGATGGAGACAAATCAAAGCCTATCAGTCATTCCAAAAGAAACAGAGCTGATTTAGTTGGCTCCAAGCAAGTCCATAATAGGGACTGATCCAGGGATGCTCTTCATGGCGAAAAGACTGGCCATAGCGATCATAGCAGCTCTTCCATTCCTCTTCTCAACAGCCTTGTACTTCTCAACAGTTGCCTCTCCGTGTCCCATCCAGTTGAATCCCATATCTCCGGGAACCTTCTTGCTCAAGCCTCTGAAGTTGTCTCCAGCGTGACTGACACCCTCACCCTCAGCAATCATGATGAAAGCCAAGATAATTCCGAATCCACCGGGGTCCTCACGAGCCCAGACAGAAAGAGCGTTAGTCCAGTCATCGGCAACGGGAGCACCAGGGAAGTGCAATCCAGAGCTGGTGGCCCAAACACCAGTCCAGGCAAGCATCGACATACGTCCGTGCTTGATTTCTGCCTCTTCCAAGAACTGAGGGTTGGGAAACATGTTTGGGAAAGCTCCCTTGATCTCGTGCATCTTGCTGAAGCCCATAGGATCCCAGTTTTCTCCGAGAGCGGCTTCAGGGTTCAAGTTAAGGGATGTGGAGGCCTTGCTGACGGGAGCAGGGGCGAAGGCGGCGGCAGAGCCGGCAAGAGCGGTAAGGAGAGCGAGCTTCATGGTGGTAATTGGTAGAGTTTACGGGCGGAATTTGCCATGGAGGTGCTAGCACTCGGCTCGGGTGACGAACGCAGCAGACTCCCATCTCATGATCAAAGATTTCCTCTTCAACTCTGTAAAGAGGGGGGAGCCCAAAATAGTTTGGGTGAGCACCGCTAAATGAGATCCCACACAAAGGTTCCTTTTGATTTGACCAGCACGCAACTTCCAGAGTGGAAGCAAGCGCCGGAAACAAAAGCATTCCTCGGAGTCGGATCGAAAGATAGATAAGATTACACCATAAACATCAAACAATAGGCGTGAACCATCGGTAATTGCATTAAATTACTTCACAACAATTGATCATCATGAAATTCTCAACATCATCTGTCGTAGCCATTGCGGCGCTCGCTGGATCAGCAGCTGCATTTGCTCCATCTGCTCAAAGCCTCAACCGAATCACCTCGTCCCTATCCATGTCCACGGAGGTCGCGGAAGAGAGCAAAAAGAGAGTTACAAAGAAAGAAAAGCGTCTGCAGTTCATGAAGACTGAAACTTTCCACCGCAGGGGCTTCAAGGACGTACGAGAGGGCGTAGAAAAGTCGATGGAAGAACAATTCAAATCGCAATTGGTCGATGAGCTAACCTCCAATGATTTCGTGCTCGAGAGGGATGGTGTGAAAGTCTTCCTCGCCAAGGACTTTGGTTTCTGCTGGGGTGTTGAGCGCAGTATTGCTCTCGCCTACGAGGCTGTAGAGCATTTCCCTGGAAAGACCGTTCACATCACTAATGAACTTATTCACAACCCCGAGGTAAATGACAAATTGCACGATATGGATGTGCAATTTATTGAAAAGCTGGGAGAGGGAAAGAAGGATTTCTCCAACGTCAACGATGGAGATGTTGTCATCCTTCCCGCATTTGGAGCATCGTTCGAGGAAATGTCAATGATGAACGACAAGAATGTCGATATCATTGATACCACCTGTCCATGGGTGAGCAAGGTTTGGAACACTGTCGATCAACATCAGAAAAAGGGATTGACTTCTGTCATTCATGGAAAGTATGCCCATGAAGAGACTGTGGCCACAATTTCCTTCTGCGAGGATTATATCTGTGTGAAGGATATGAAGGAGGCCGAAATGGTGGTTGATTACATTTTGAACGGGGGAGATAAAGAGGCATTTTTGAAGTATTTTGAGAATGCCGTATCCAAGGATTTTGATCCTGATACCATGTTGGACAAGGTGGGATTGGCCAATCAGACCACTATGTACAAGAAGGAGACCAGGGCTATCGGTCAGATGATGCAAAAGGCTATGATGAAGAAGTTTGGACCAGTTGATGCCAAGGATCATTACTGGGAATTCGATACTATCTGCGATGCTACTCAGGTGAGTTTATATAATTCGGTGAATACTTTGATGTATGCAATCTCCGCTGTTTCTAACCTTTGAACCAACTCCCCATTTGACTCGGTAATTATGACATAAAGGAGCGACAAGATGCGATCCACGAACTCGTAGAAAAGTCAGACGACCTTGGTCTGGACTTCATTCTCGTTGTTGGTGGATGGGACTCTTCCAACACCGCGCATCTTCTTGAAATCCCTCAAAAGGCTGGCGTTCGCTCTTTCCATATCAACAAGTCAGACTGTATTGGAGCTGACAACACCATCACCCACCGTACCATGGCCGGTGAAATTGTCACTGAGAAGTTCATTGAAGATTGGGGCAAGGATGTAGTTATGGGTGTCACTAGTGGGGCAAGTACCCCAGATAAGGCCGTCCAGGATAGTTTGAGTAGCATATTTTTGTTGAAAAAAGTGCACGCTGGTGAGGACTAACTAACGTTGAGGCGTGCCGAACTTAACCATGTCACTGCTGACAAAAACAGTTCTACAGGCCTATGAGCAACTGTAGTAGAGATACGTCTTTTTGTAAATTACTTAGTCAAATTAATAGTAACAAAACTATTCGAAAAGACTAAAATTATTGAAGATAAAAACATTGTCTAAGACTGCGATTAAAAACGATGATCGAGATTGATAACTATTTAACAACATTACGTCACTGCACGTGCAAACAAAACATAAACAGCTTCTAAAGTAAAAGCCCATTATGATTAATTACGAACGTATAAAAGGAGATGTGCCCCACTACTCAAGCTCTTTATATGCGTATCGACGTCGCTGCAACGTCGTAGGTGACCTGATGAGGCCCGACTTGGGATGGCCGTGAGCAACACTCTAGCACTATATACGCTGTGAATGGAGCAATCAACAGCTTGTAGCGGCCCATTATGATTGGTTACGATAGTATGGAAGGTATGTGGCACTACTCAAGCTCTTTATATGTGCATCAGCCGTGCTGCAGCGTCGTAGGTGACCTGATGAGGCCCAATTTGGGATGGCCGTGAGCAACACTCTAGCACCATATCGTAACAAACACTGTGAATGGAGCAATCAACAGCTTGAAGCGACCCATTATGATTGGTTACGACAGTATAGAAGGATATTTGCCACTACTGAAGCTCTTTATATGTGCATCAGACGTGCTGCAATGTCGTAGGTGACCTGATGAGGCCCAAGTTGGGATGGCCGCTTGTACTACTCTAGCACCACATCGTATCCAACGCTGTTACTATGGCAATCCACAGCTTGTAGGGGCCCTTTAAAGTTGGGTACGATAGTATAGAAGGATATATGCCACTGCTCAAGCTCTGTATATGTGTATCGACGTCGCTGCAGCGTCGTAGGTGACCTGATGAGGCCCAATTTGGGTGGCCGCTTGTACTACTCTAGCACCATATCGTATCTGACGCTGTGAATGTCGCAATCAACAGCTTCTAGCGGCCCATTATGATTGGTAACGATAGTATAGAAGCGATACATGCTCCTACTCAAGCTCTTTATATGTGCATCAGCCATGCTACAGCGTCGTAGGTGACCTGATGAGGCCCACTTTGGGATGGCCGAGAGCAACACTTTAGCACCATATCGTATCTGACGCTGTGAATGTCGCAATCAACAGCTTGTAGCGGCCCATTATGATTGGTAACGATAGTATAGAAGCGAAACATGCCCCTACTCAAGCTCTTTATATGTGAATCAGCCATGCTACAGCGTCGTAGGTGACCTGATGAGGCCCAATTTGGGATGGCCGCGAGCAACACTTTAGCACCATATCGTATCTGACGCTGTGAATGTCGCAATCAACATCTTATAGCGGCCCATTATGATTGGTAACGATAGTATAGAAGCGATACATGCCCCTACTCAAGCTCTGTATATGTGAATCAGCCATGCTACAGCGTCGTAGGTGACCTGATGAGGCCCAATTTGGGTGGCCGCGAGCAACACTCTAGCACCATATCGTATCTGACGTTGTGAATGTCGCAATCCACTGGTTGTAGCGGCCCATTATGATTGGTAACGATCGTATAGAAGCGATACATGCCACTACTCAAGCTCTTTATATGTAAATCAGCCATGCTACAGCGTCGTAGGTGACCTGATGAGGCCCAATTTGGGATGGCCGTAAGCAACACTCTAGCACCATATCGTAACAAACACTGTGAATGTCGCAATCAACAGCTTGTAGCGGCCCATTATGATTGGTAACGATAGTATAGAAGCGAAACATGCTCCTACTCAAGCTCTTTATATGTGAATCAGCCATGCTACAGCGTCGTAGGTGACCTGATGAGGCCCAATTTGGGTGGCCGCGAGCAACACTCTAGCACCATATCGTATCTGACGTTGTGAATGGAGCCATCCACTGGTTGTAGCGGCCCATTATGATTGGTAACGATAGTATAGAAGCGATACAAGCTCCTACTCAAGCTCTTTATATGTGAATCAGCCATGCTACAGCGTCGTAGGTGACCTGATGAGGCCCACTTTGGGGTGGCCGAGAGCAACACTTTAGCACCATATCGTATCTGACGCTGTGAATGTCGCAATCAACAGCTTGAAGCGGCCCATTATGATTGGTAACGATAGTATAGAAGCGAAACATGCCCTACTCAAGCTCTTTATATCTGAATCAGCAATGCTACAGCGTCGTAGGTGACCTGATGAGGCCCAATTTGGGATGGCCGTGAGCAACACTCTAGCACCATATCGTAACAAACACTGTGAATGTCGCAATCCACTGGTTGTAGCGGCCCATTATGATTGGTAACGATAGTATAGAAGCGATACATGCCCCTACTCAAGCTCTTTATATCTAAATCAGCCATGCTACAGCGTCGTAGGTGACCTGATGAGGCCCAATTTGGGTGGCCGCGAGCAACACTCTAGCACCATATCGTATCTGACGTTGTGAATGGAGCCATCCACTGGTTGTAGCGGCCCATTATGATTGGTAACGATAGTATAGAAGCGATACATGCCCCTACTCAAGCTCTTTATATGTGAATCAGCCATGCTACAGCGTCGTAGGTGACCTGATGAGGCCCACTTTGGGGTGGCCGAGAGCAACACTTTAGCACCATATCGTATCTGACGCTGTGAATGTCGCAATCAACAGCTTGAAGCGGCCCATTATGATTGGTAACGATAGTATAGAAGCGATACATGCCACTACTCAAGCTCTTTATATCTGAATCAGCAATGCTACAGCGTCGTAGGTGACCTGATGAGGCCCAATTTGGGATGGCCGTGAGCAACACTCTAGCACCATATCGTAACAAACACTGTGAATGTCGCAATCAACAGCTTATAGCGGCCCATTATGATTGGTAACGATAGTATAGAAGCGATACATGCCCCTACTCAAGCTCTTTATATCTAAATCAGCCATGCTACAGCGTCGTAGGTGACCTGATGAGGCCCAATTTGGGTGGCCGCGAGCAACACTCTAGCACCATATCGTATCTGACGTTGTGAATGGAGCCATCCACTGGTTGTAGCGGCCCATTATGATTGGTAACGATAGTATAGAAGCGATACAAGCTCCTACTCAAGCTCTTTATATGTGAATCAGCCATGCTACAGCGTCGTAGGTGACCTGATGAGGCCCACTTTGGGGTGGCCGAGAGCAACACTTTAGCACCATATCGTATCTGACGCTGTGAATGTCGCAATCAACAGCTTGAAGCGGCCCATTATGATTGGTAACGATAGTATAGAAGCGATACATGCCCCTACTCAAGCTCTTTATATCTGAATCAGCAATGCTACAGCGTCGTAGGTGACCTGATGAGGCCCAATTTGGGATGGCCGTGAGCAACACTCTAGCACCATATCGTAACAAACACTGTGAATGTCGCAATCAACAGCTTATAGCGGCCCATTATGATTGGTAACGATAGTATAGAAGCGATACATGCCACTACTCAAGCTCTTTATATCTAAATCAGCCATGCTACAGCGTCGTAGGTGACCTGATGAGGCCCAATTTGGGTGGCCGCGAGCAACACTCTAGCACCATATCGTATCTGACGTTGTGAATGTCGCAATCCACTGGTTGTAGCGACCCATTATGATTGGTAACGATAGTATAGAAGCGATACATGCCCCTACTCAAGCTCTTTATATGTGAATCAGCCATGCTACAGCGTCGTAGGTGACCTGATGAGGCCCACTTTGGGATGGCCGCGAGCAACACTCTAGCACCATATCGTATCTGACGCTGTGAATGTCGCAATCAACAGCTTATAGCGGCCCATTATGATTGGTAACGATAGTATAGAAGCGATACATGCTCCTACTCAAGCTCTTTATATCTGAATCAGCCATGCTACAGCGTCGTAGGTGACCTGATGAGGCCCAATTTGGGTGGCCGCGAGCAACACTCTAGCACCATATCGTATCTGACGTTGTGAATGGAGCAATCCACTGGTTGTAGCGGCCCATTATGATTGGTAACGATAGTATAGAAGCGATACATGCCACTACTCAAGCTCTGTATATGTGAATCAGCCATGCTACAGCGTCGTAGGTGACCTGATGAGGCCCAATTTGGGATGGCCGTGAGCAACACTCTAGCACCATATCGTAACAAACACTGTGAATGACGCAATCAACAGCTTGTAGCGGCCCATTATGATTGGTAACGATAGTATAGAAGCGATACATGCCCCTACTCAAGCTCTTTATATGTGAATCAGCCATGCTACAGCGTCGTAGGTGACCTGATGAGGCCCAATTTGGGATGGCCGAGAGCAACACTTTAGCACCATATCGTATCTGACGCTGTGAATGTCGCAATCAACAGCTTATAGCGGCCCATTATGATTGATCACAATAGAATAGAAGCGATACATGCCCCTACTCAAGCTCTTTATATGTGAATCAGCCATGCTACAGCGTCGTAGGTGACCTGATGAGGCCCAATTTGGGTGGCCGCGAGCAACACTCTAGCACCATATCGTATCTGACGTTGTGAATGGAGCAATCCACTGGTTGTAGCGGCCCATTATGATTGGTAACGATAGTATAGAAGCGATACATGCCACTACTCAAGCTCTGTATATGTGAATCAGCCATGCTACAGCGTCGTAGGTGACCTGATGAGGCCCAATTTGGGATGGCCGTGAGCAACACTCTAGCACCATATCGTAACAAACACTGTGAATGTCGCAATCAACAGCTTGTAGCGGCCCATTATGATTGGTAACGATAGTATAGAAGCGATACATGCCCCTACTCAAGCTCTTTATATGTGAATCAGCCATGCTACAGCGTCGTAGGTGACCTGATGAGGCCCAATTTGGGATGGCCGAGAGCAACACTTTAGCACCATATCGTATCTGACGCTGTGAATGTCGCAATCAACAGCTTGTAGCGGCCCATTATGATTGATCACAATAGAATAGAAGCGATACATGCCCCTACTCAAGCTCTTTATATGTGAATCAGCCATGCTACAGCGTCGTAGGTGACCTGATGAGGCCCAATTTGGGTGGCCGCGAGCAACACTCTAGCACCATATCGTATCTGACGTTGTGAATGGAGCAATCCACTGGTTGTAGCGGCCCATTACGATTGGTAACGATAGTATAGAAGCGATACATGCCACTACTCAAGCTCTGTATATGTAAATCAGCCATGCTACAGCGTCGTAGGTGACCTGATGAGGCCCAATTTGGGATGGCCGCGAGCAACACTCTAGCACCATATCGTAACAAACACTGTGAATGTCGCAATCAACAGCTTGTAGCGGCCCATTATGATTGGTAACGATAGTATAGAAGCGATACATGCCCCTACTCAAGCTCTGTATATGTGAATCAGCCATGCTACAGCGTCGTAGGTGACCTGATGAGGCCCACTTTGGGATGGCCGAGAGC